>JBAMBR010007275.1:0-44278 GCA_037044475.1 Zaprionus obscuricornis
TCGAATGAAATAATTATAATAATTATTTCCATTGAAATATTACAATAGCGCAATTGTATTAAATTTCGACCAAATAAATAAATTCATGATTAACTTAGATCGACAGTAATATCCGCGACAATTCTAAACTATCCAAAATGAAGAACAAAAAGAGGAGGAAAGGTTTAACTAAGAAATCGAATGAAATAATTGTAAGAATTATTTCCATTGAAATATTACAATAGCGCAATTGTATTATATTTCGACCAAATAAATAAATTCATGATTAACTTAATCGACAGTAATATCCGCGACAATTTCTAAACGATCCGATAATAAGGACAACAAAAAGAGGAGGAACGGTTCAACTAAGAAATCGAATGAAATAATTATAATAATTATTTCCATTGAAATATTACAATAGCGCAATTGTATTAAATTTCGACCAAATAAATAAATTCATGATTAACTTAATCGACAGTAATATCCGCGACAATTCTAAACTATCCAAAATGAAGAACAAAAAGAGGAGGAAAGGTTTAACTAAGAAATCGAATGAAATAATTGTAACAATTATTTCCATTGAAATATTACAATAGCGCAATTGTATTAAATTTCGACCAAATAAATAAATTCATGATTAACTTAATCGACAGTAATATCCGCGACAATTTCTAAACGATCCGATAATAAGGACAACAAAAAGAGGAGGAAAGGTTCAACTAAGAAATCGAATGAAATAATTATAATAATTATTTCCATTGAAATATTACAATAGCGCAATTGTATTAAATTTCGACCAAATAAATAAATTCATGATTAACTTAATCGACAGTAATATCCGCGACAATGTTTAAACGATCCGAAAATAAGGACAACAAAAAGAGGAGGAAAGGTTTAACTAAGAAATCGAATGAAATAATTGTAACAATTATTTCCATTGAAATATTACAATAGCGCAATTGTATTAAATTTCGACCAAATAAATAAATTCATGATTAACTTAATCGACAGTAATATCCGCGACAATTCTAAACGATCCGAAAATAAGGACAACAAAAAGAGGAGGAAAGGTTTAACTAAGAAATCGAATGAAATAATTATAATAATTATTTCCATTGAAATATTACAATAGCGCAATTGTATTATATTTCGACCAAATAAATAAATTCATGATTAACTTAATCGACAGTAATATCCGCGACAATTCTAAACGATCCGATAATAAGGACAACAAAAAGAGGAGGAAAGGTTTAACTAAGAAATCGAATGAAATAATTGTAACAATTATTTCCATTGAAATATTACAATAGCGCAATTGTATTAAATTTCGACCAAATAAATAAATTCATGATTAACTTAATCGACAGTAATATCCGCGACAATTCTAAACTATCCGATAATAAGGACAACAAAAAGAGGAGGAAAGGTTTAACTAAAAAATCGAATGAAATAATTATAATAATTATTTCCATTGAAATATAATACAATTGCGCTATTGTAATATTTCAATGGAAATAATTGTTACAATTATTTCATTCGATTTCTTAGTTGAAACCTTTCCTCCTCTTTTTGTTGTCCTTATTATCGGATCGTTTAGAAATTGTCGCGGATATTACTGTCGATTAAGTTAATCATGAATTTATTTATTTGGTCGAAATATAATACAATTGCGCTATTGTAATATTTCAATGGAAATAATTGTTACAATTATTTCATTCGATTTCTTAGTTAAACCTTTCCTCCTCTTTTTGTTGTCCTTCATTATCGGATCGTTTAGAAATTGTCGCGGATATTACTGTCGATTAAGTTAATCATGAATTTATTTATTTGGTCGAAATATAATACAATTGCGCTATTGTAATATTTCAATGGAAATAATTGTTACAATTATTTCATTCGATTTCTTAGTTAAACCTTTCCTCCTCTTTTTGTTCTTCATTTTGGATAGTTTAGAATTGTCGCGGATATTACTGTCGATTAAGTTAATCATGAATTTATTTATTTGGTCGAAATTTAATACAATTGCGCTATTGTAATATTTCAATGGAAATAATTGTTACAATTATTTCATTCGATTTCTTAGTTAAACCTTTCCTCCTCTTTTTGTTGTCCTTATTTTCGGATCGTTTAAACATTGTCGCGGATATTACTGTCGATTAAGTTAATCATGAATTTATTTATTTGGTCGAAATTTAATACAATTGCGCTATTGTAATATTTCAATGGAAATAATTATTATAATTATTTCATTCGATTTCTTAGTTGAACCGTTCCTCCTCTTTTTGTTGTCCTTATTATCGGATCGTTTAGAAATTGTCGCGGATATTACTGTCGATTAAGTTAATCATGAATTTATTTATTTGGTCGAAATATAATACAATTGCGCTATTGTAATATTTCAATGGAAATAATTCTTACAATTATTTCATTCGATTTCTTAGTTAAACCTTTCCTCCTCTTTTTGTTCTTCATTTTGGATAGTTTAGAATTGTCGCGGATATTACTGTCGACTAAGTTAATCATGAATTTATTTATGTTAATCATGAATTTATTTATTTGGTCGAAATTTAATACAATTGCGCTATTGTAATATTTCAATGGAAATAATTATTATAATTATTTCATTCGATTTTTTAGTTGAACCGTTCCACCTCTTTTTGTTGTCCTTATTATCGGATCGTTTAGAAATTGTCGCGGATATTACTGTCGATTAAGTTAATCATGAATTTATTTATTTGGTCGAAATTTAATACAATTGCGCTATTGTAATATTTCAATGGAAATAATTCTTACAATTATTTCATTCGATTTCTTAGTTAAACCTTTCCTCCTCTTTTTGTTCTTCATTTCGGATAGTTTAGAATTGTCGCGGATATTACTGTCGTCTAGTAGTCAATCATGAATTTATTTATTTGGTCGAAATTTAATACAATTGCGCTATTGTAATATTTCAATGGAAATAATTATTATAATTATTTCATTCGATATAATTATTATAATTATTTCATTCGATATAATTATTATAATTATTTCATTCGATTTTTTAGTTAAACCTTTCCTCCTCTTTTTGTTGTCCTTATTATCGGATAGTTTAGAATTGTCGCGGATATTACTGTCGATTAAGTTAATCATGAATTTATTTATTTGGTCGAAATATAATACAATTGCGCTATTGTAATATTTCAATGGAAATAATTATTATAATTATTTCATTCGATTTTTTAGTTAAACCTTTCCTCCTCTTTTTGTTGTCCTTATTATCGGATAGTTTAGAATTGTCGCGGATATTACTGTCGATTAAGTTAATCATGAATTTATTTATTTGGTCGAAATATAATACAATTGCGCTATTGTAATATTTCAATGGAAATAATTATTATAATTATTTCATTCGATTTCTTAGTTAAACCTTTCCTCCTCTTTTTGTTGTCCTTATTATCGGATCGTTTAGAATTGTCGCGGATATTACTGTCGATTAAGTTAATCATGAATTTATTTATTTGGTCGAAATTTAATACAATTGCGCTATTGTAGTATTTCAACGAAAATAATTGTTATAATTATTTCAGTTGATTTTTTATTTAATCCTTTCCTCTTCTGTTTTTGTTTATTGTATGGCGTAAAAATAACAAAGAAAATAATTGTTACAATTTTTTGTAAATTATTTTTTTAAGTTGACATTTACTTAAATTATTTGAAAATATGAAAGGAGATTTTTTTTTTATTTTTTTGATAGTTCTTGCCTGATTTTTGATTTTTGTATCCTAATTCCCCTTCTGATTCCTCCTCTTCTGGTTTCTTTTCTGGCTTCTCTTCCTCTGGTTCCTCTGGTTTTTTTTTTCTCAGGATCTTCTAGCTCCTCTGGTTCCTCTTCCTCAGGATCTTCTAGCTCCTTTGGTTCCTCTTCCTCAGGATCTTCTAGCTCCTTTGGTTCCTCTTCCTCAGGATCTTCTAGCTCCTTTGGTTCCTCTTCCTCAGGATCTTCTAGCTCCTTTGGTTCCTCTTCCTCAGGATCTTCTAGCTCCTTTGGTTCCTCTTCCTCAGGATCTTCTAGCTCCTTTGGTTCCTCTTCCTCAGGATCTTCTAGCTCCTTTGGTTCCTCTTCCTCAGGATCTTCTAGCTCCTTTGGTTCCTCTAACTCAGGATCTTCTAGCTCCTTTGGTTCCTCTAACTCAGGATCTTCTAGTTCCTCTAACTCAGGATCTTCTAGTTCCTCTAACTCAGGATCTTCTAGTTCCTCTAACTCAGGATCTTCTAGTTCCTCTAACTCAGGATCTTCTAGTTCCTCTAACTCAGGATCTTCTAGTTCCTCTGGTTCCTCTAACTCAGGATCTTCTAGTTCCTCTGGTTCCTCTAACTCAGGATCTTCTAGTTCCTCTGGTTCCTCTAACTCAGGATCTTCTAGTTAGTCCACAAATAAAGCTATCTAATTTAATCATAAAGTTGAAATTTGAAATTATGATGTACTTTTACTTATTTATTTATATACATTTACGCTACTTCTGCTTATATCAGCAGACATTACACGGTCCATTCTTTAGTTTATTTTCTCTTTAATATTTTTTTTACCATACGATCTTAAACGGGGCTGATAGACGGAAGACAATAATAAACCTCATGTTACACAATTATATATTATATATATATATATATATATATCAATAATAAGGATGAAGACAATCAAAATTAAATATTAACTTGAATTGTTCATTTAAATTTTAAGAGTAATGTTTTCGGCGATTTTAGAATAAATTAATATCAATTATTGTATCTTGAACATTGACAGGCCTTTCTCTTCCATCTGGAAGAACATCCAACCGTCACGGGCTACTTCCAATGCGTTAACTTTCATTCGTTTGTTAGCGAATTCCAGAACTGGCTTTATCAGATAGCCACTATGTGCGCCATGTATGCTTTTCCATTGATCGTATTTATTTACTGCTATGGCGCCATCTATTTGGAGATATATCGCAAGAATCAGCGTGTACTTAAGGATGTAATTGCCGAACGTTTTCGCCGCTCCAACGATGATGTGCTCAGTCGCGCAAAGAAGCGTACATTAAAAATGACTATATCTATCGTGATTGTCTTTATAATCTGTTGGACTCCATACTATTTCATTTGTATGTGGTATTCGTGGGACAAATCATCTGTGGTTAAATTGAATTCCTTGGTGCGTAAAGCATTGTTTATCTTTGCTTCGACAAACTCTTGCATGAATCCCTTGGTCTATGGACTATATAATATACGTGGGCGAATGAACAATAATAACAACAATGTGGTAAGTAGTAGAAATCTTGACATTAAGTAATTGGAATATAAAATCAATGTGGTTATATTCCTTAATACAAGTTCCTTAACATATAAAATCAATATGGTTTTATTCCTTAATACAAGTTCCTTAACATATAAAATCAATATGGTTTTATTCCTTAATACAAGTTCCTTAACATATAAAATCAATATGGTTTTATTCCTTAATACAAGTTCCTTAACATATAAAATCAATATGGTTTTATTCCTTAATACAAGTTCCTTAACATATAAAATCTTTTCAACCAAAATAAACTAACGTTAACTTTTCACTTGCAGTCCGTTAATAATCGTCACACGTCTCTATCGAATCGTCTGGATTCATCCAATCAGCTGCTGCAGAAGCCCATCAGCACTACGTCCAATGGTAATGGAGTTGCCGCTGTCGTTGCGGCTACCACAAAGCTGGCACATGTGGTGCGCCTCAAGACAAATGGCGCTGGCGGTGGCGACATTCAGTCTCCAGCCATGGTCACAGAACCGTCAGACTCTGAGCTGGATATTAATGACGACGTCAGCGTCAGTGTCGTCACCATCAGGTGCCCAGAGCAAACACCTGAACAGCACAAGGTATCAACAGCCCAGGGTAAACAGCAACAACAGACCAAGACGCCCGCCATCTACCCGAAGTAATGTGTCGTCTCGCTGCCGTTTGCCACTTTTTATGACGTCCCATCATCAACTTCACTTTTCATTTGGGTTTTCGCACAGTTGTCGGCATAAAATCTAGATGTTTATGTTGCGGTCCAAATTTCATAGAACTTTGCAGAAGCATGAAACAACATGTTATGGCGTGATATAAGATGCTTGATGCCTACGTCAAATAGGAAAGTGAATTTGTGGTTAACTTTGTACTACACCAATGGCAACCATAAAGTTAATCGGTTTTATTGGATCTAAAGAAAGAAGGAATGTTATACATACATACATATATTGAAATGAAGTTCAATCCGAGCTATACTCAATACTCCTCGTCTAAAGGTCAATCCAATCTACCAAGCTACCTTTATGATAAATATATATACAAAAAACAAAATCTTGAATCTTGACTTGAAGTAATCTCACATCTATATAATGTACTCATCAATAGGATAGTTAAACTTAAAGCTCAGTAACTTGTAAAACTGTTAACTGCTTTTCTCGAGTGTCTATTTCTGTTGTATGATCATTATTATTATCGTAACCTTGAAGATACATTAGGCTCATCGCAAAAGCTTTGCGAGTAATGTGTACTCTGAACCCATTTTAAAAATCTCATATTGTACATGCGTATATCATTTCCTGTCAACTCACCTCAACTATAACAATAATAATAACAATAACAATAACAAAAATAAACAGTTGAGTTTCTCAATACTATTGAAAACTAAACAAAGTAAACAATCTAATTGATGAATTCTTCTTTTTTTTTCAGTTTGAGCGAAACTCTAGATTCAACAATTGAGCATGAGGATGAAGAACATAAACTTTAATTACGATAACTGAACTGTCTTCATATTCAATTCAATAACAAGAACAACAACAACAACAGGGAGGACAACTTAATTAAGATCTGCTACCGTTTGTAAAGGCGGCATTGGAACAAAAGGCTTTTCAATTTGATTTGCGTTTTAGATTGTTTTTTTTTTCGCATTTAAGTTTCTGATTAAAATGTTAACGAAAATATTTTGATTTAAGCCATAAAAATGTCGGAAAACCATCATAAAATACGCTTAAGACGTAATAGCATGTAATATTAGATACTCTAGTTAGTAGTTGGCTTATTGCTTAATTTAAATTAATTTATTCATAAAAACAATACGAAAAAAAAAATACAGAAACAGAAAACGAATATTAAATGTAAACAAATATTATAGAAAATATCAAAACAACTAAAAAAAAAAACTAGAAAGCAAGGTTATTTTCTGCAGGCCGAAGATTTTATACCCTTGCAGTCGTAGAAGAAAACTCTTCAAATCATAAAAACTCGGTTTGCGGTGAATTGTTCCTATATTCCTATATGAGACTTATAAGTCATCACACACCACTCAAATCCTGTATCGAGCATTCCTATCGATTCTATGCAGCTTATGGGCATAAAAAGAGATTTAAAACTGGGAGTTTTGGTTGTATCAGAAAGACCGACGGAAATGCATATTTGGATCCTGGTCAAGAATATATGTAACATTTATATATACTTTGTTGGATCTGCCACGCCTCCTAAGGAACGTCACAAAATTCTATCCAAAATAAATATACCTTCTGGCAAGGGCATACAAAAATAAATGTTAACATGTGTAATTAATGATCTGATCAGTCGGACTACGCCCTATAAGACTACTATACTCTATGCGCATTCTAGCAGATCTATTCATCAGACTTTATTTGCATTGAATCTTTTATGAGGACGGCGTTAATCATTGGATTTACGGCCTGCGACGACTTTAATTATATAGAGTCGTATGTGTGCACGCTTTTAAATATTTATTAGATGATATTAAATATACAAATATAAATATATGCGATGAATAGACCAATAATATCAATATGAAACCCGTTCCAGAGGCACCTTTGGGCCTCTATTGTCGATTGACCTTTAACTAGTTTTGTGATTTCATGTTTATCTTAAATGTCCGAGCAAGTGTTTGAAGTTTTGTTAAGGAATTTCTGAAAGGAGATTATATTCGCATATACTATATATAGCAGCCGAATGATAATAGAAACAAAAGTTATTGAAAAGCGGTTACACAAATGAATTAAATTTCTAAGAATTACTTTTATTAAAAAATTTGCCAAAACTTAAAAAATTGTTCAAATATTTCGCGAGATTAAACTGACATCAAGATGAATATTTATAAATTAAGGATAACTGAAATTACAATAAAATCAATTACATAAGAATTGCGAAATTAAAAAAATTATTAAGAAGTCTAAAAAAAAAATCAAATATAAAATGTTAAGCAAGCTTTAAAAAAATAAATTTTCTGTGCAAAAATATAAAATTGAAGTATGTTTTTATCTACACTTCATTAATTTCCATGTTAACTAGTTGAAGCTTTTAATTTTAATTTTGCAAACTCTTTAAATATTGATAATTTCGCAAAAAAAAAAAAAAATATATATATATGTATGTACCAGACCTTCTCTTTTTATCTTAATACTATTTACAACTGTCATAATACTTCCAACTTCTGGTTAGTTAGGAGTAGGTGAGGGGTGTCGGTGGGGATAGTGGTAGCAATTGAAAGCCCACGCATGCAATGCGACAGTTTTCGTTAACTATTGCAACGTGCAACTGCTGTACATGTGGAGTAGAAGATTGAGAGTAACCCAATTAACTGGCAAAAGGCATAAAAGATAATATACAACATGAATTGACCGTTTGCTTACAACTACATATGTTAGAAAGTAGCTCACTTTCGATACACTGCACAACAAAGTCACGATCACATGCACATACAAATGTATGTACATACATACAAAGGCATAATAAACAGAGGAATGCTTGTAATCGAAACTTGAGGACCGAAAAATAAACATGTTAATAATACAATTTTATGATTAATACGAAATGAACTGCAATAACAACAACAACAACAACAACAACGACAACAACAAGAGTAGTCAACATGCAAGCTGTGCTGTAGCGCCGTCAAAGTGCGTGGGTCGTGGCCGGTGAAGATGCTGGGAACAAACAACATTTAACAACAAACTAGAGTTGTGCGCGTGTCGTGAATGCGTGAATACGATAGTTGTGTTTAAGCACTTTGTATAAAATGAAATAAATAAATTTAAAATAATTAATATATTTTATTTAATATAATATTATTTTCTGCATCTGCTTGGCTTTAAATATTTATATAAATTGTTTCCCATATGCTTGGATAACTTTAATAAGCTTGCTATTGCTGTTTCTTTGTTTGTACTTGCTTACATCTCTAACAATAAGCGACCCGAATGGGGCGCACATCACCAGGTCGCTTATTTATAAATCACGCACATAATGAAATTTCAGCAAGTGGTCGGTCGCTCAGTTGCACAGTCGCACAGTCGAACAGTCGGCCGCTTGTTGTGTCCAAAAATGCAGCAGACAAGCAAGCAAAATATTCAGTGTTGACGACGATGCAGTGCAACTCAACTCAACGCAACGCAACACGACGTTGTTGATTATAATGGAGATGAAGATGATGATGAGTAAGATAATGATGTGAATCTCTGCCGCTGCTGCTGCTGCCTGGAACTGGGTGTGCGCTAAGAGATATGTATGTATATGCATGGAATATGTTTGTACATATATGTTTGTACTTGTGCGTGATATATTGCATGTATATGCAAGTATAAGTGATACTCGGCCAAAGTTTGACATGTTGGCGACATAATGATGAACTAGTCGTAACACTCCCAGCAAGATCTAAAGTTTGTCTCGGGGCTTCTCTGCTACTACTGACATGTTACGCGCATCACTTTGTTGTCACTTTGATAGGTGGTGTCACAGTATATTGAAGTTTGTTTGGAGTTGCGAGAAGGGGAAGTAAAGGACGTAAAGAGCAGGGCTGGTTCCAAAACTTGTAGTGCATAAGTAGCCATTAATAGGTGCCACATGCATGCAGCATATCGTATTTATTTATTATTATTTTGGACAAGTCAACAGGCAGATGGAGTCTAGTTTTTATGAGTATTTTGGTTGTTTTGTCTTTAATGATTGCAGAGCGTGCCAGTTTTATTAGCCTTTTTTCTTGGGCATCTTTAAAGTGCTTGCTTTGTCTACAGATCTTAAGTTCCATTGCGTATACTGTATATTGCACGGGATGTGTTTTTTTTTTTTTTGGGAATGTGGCAAGGCTGCTGCACGCATAAAAAGGGTTTAGCGATTGTATGTGTGCGTGGTGCCGTGCCTGTGATGCTCGCTTGCTCTTGCTTTTGCTTTGAGTAAATGTGGTTTATAGTCGGGAGCGAGCAACTTTGTTGCCTAACTTGGTTTCGATTTCAACATAAGTGTAGACTTTATTGCCTATCTTTTAGAGGTTAATTGGACACTAAATGCCATAGATGCCGGTTAAAGTAAATTTTGACAATTTCAGTAATGATCAATAATTGAATTATCTGCAAATCAGCTTAAAAATGTATTATACAAATGTATAAATTAAGCTACAGTTGTAACTAAATTTTTGTTTTGTTTTATATAGTTTTAGTCTATCATTAAACTTAGTAGTTCTAAGAAAACTGAAAAGAATACACATCCTAGATTTCACTGACGGATCAACTTACATATAATGCAGAAATAATAACAGAATATAATAGCAGAGATCAATGGTAACTGTTATTCAAGTTATATTCATGTTAGCTATAAAATTTACTTATTATTTGTATAAGAGATTGTAAATGAATAAATAATTATAAATAATAAAAAAATATAGATATAAATTTTTTATTAATTTTATTTAATTACTTTATTGAATTTATTTAATGTAATTAATTTATTTATTTTATTTAATAATTAAATTATTTATTTAATTATTTTATTTATTTTTTTTATTCCCTTCATTTAATTTATTATTTCTCTTTTATTTATTTTTTAATTTTATATCTTTTATTTACTAATTTTATTTGTTTTATTTTAATTCTATTAAATTAAGCAAAACTTAAATTGGAAATATTATACAAAATTTAACAGACAAATCAAAGTGTTTCTTATTCTGATTATAACTGGTTTATATTTTTTTTTTTTTTTTTTTTTTATTAATACGTAATAAATTTTATTTATACAAAAGAAGAAATCGTTCGAAATACAAACATTAACTTAATTGTTGAAAATATTTTTTTTTTTTGGTAATACAGCTTAAAATCATTAGCAAATCGTTTACTTGTATTGTACATGAAAGAAACTGTATTGTATTGTGATATTATAACTATAACTGATATAATATTAATCAATTCTAGTTAATCTTAAATACTAATAAGCCATCGATCAATCTTTAAACTATCATTTATTTTCGTTTTAGTAACTTAGCTTTAATCCCACCAAACAAGTTCATAGAGCTATGTATAGACGATCTGGCAACACTCTGATCGCTTACGCAAATTTGCACGTGGGCGTCTTAGCTTACTCACGCGTCAAAAGAAACACAAACGAAGACAAAATGCTGCTGCGGCCGCTGAACGCGTTTCTCCCAACAACACCGCAGAAAAAAACAGCAACAGCAACAAGTTAACAATAACAACAACTTGCTAGCATCACCGCAGTCGCTGCCAAAGGCAGCAGCAGCAACAGCTGAGAACAAAACAAACTGCAATCAGGCAACGGCAACGGCAACGGCAACGGCAATGGCAACGGAACGACGACGACGACGACGACGACAGCGACTGCAGCAACAATTTGCTCTGGTCTCACCGCTCGCGCCATCGCTGCTGTCGTCGCTGCTGCTGCTGCTGCTGCTGCTGCTGCTGTGCTGCTTTAGATGTTTTTGTCGCGGTTGTGTTACCCTTCAGTGTGCGTTTGCACGTTGAACAAGACGGTACAGAAAGTAGACAGAGGTAAATACGATAAACGCGCGTGACTCTATCGATAAACGCGCGCGCGACTTTTCTCGCCGTTTTTTGATAGTGATCTATGACAGCTTTTAGTGTTTGCTTGTTTTGTGACTGTTGCTGTTGTTGTAATAATGTGTGATTAAAGCACCAAGTATCAATAGATAGACAGCAGTTGTATTTCTGTTAAATTGTCACCGTGTTGCATTTTGACAGATATCTCAAAGAATCATTCACATTTTTATTCCCATTCTCATTCTTATTCTCATTCCTATTTCCATTTTCGTTTGGCTGTCAAGGTGGCTTCGCCTTCGCCTTCGCCTTCGACTGCGACTTTGCCTTCTTCGCCTTTTGCGTTCGCGTTCTTGTTGTTAATAGCATAAAAGTGTTTTAATTTTTATTAGCACGAACACCGGTCTTGCCTCTTGACTGCCTACACGACATCAGCAGCAGCACAAGCAGCACAAACAGCCAGCAGCTAACAGCTAGCAGCACAAGCAGCCAGCATCTCCATCTCTTTATAGTCAGAGAGTCAAAGTCATAGCACAGGTCCAGGAATCAGTTATTGTGTAGCTGTTGCCATCGCTGGAGGATCGTCGTCTCCTCCGTTCGTCGCGTGTATCGTTCGTTCTAATAAAATCAATCGAATCAAAGATCTCTTTGCATGTGTTTTTTCTCTTCTTTAACTTTTGCTATGTGTGTTTTTGTTGTTTTACTGTTTATGTTTTACGCTTCTTGAAAAGGGTTTTAAAATTTTAATGCATCCGTTTTATTATCGATTCTTACAGTGTCGAAGAAAGCGAGCTCAGACGTTGTGTGTTGTTTGATCTTTACATCAGTGCATAAATTGTATACCGAAAATATCAGGAAATTTAATTTGTTCCTGTGTATATTCATTCGAGTGTATATTTGTGTATGTGTGTGTATGTGTGTGTGTTTTAGTGCATTCATTGTGCCATAAACATAACTTAAGTTGTTGTTATTCTAAATAACAAACACGTTGACAGCAATAAGTGGCAGAAGCACAAGAAGCTGCCAGAATTAAGTACGACTAAGCAGCATCTACAAAAGTCGTTGAAAGCCATTACCAAGTGGCAAGTGGCAAGCTGCTAGTTGCTAGTTGCAAGTGACAAGGGGCAACTGTGCTGGTGGCATAACACAAAACAACGGAAACGTTAAACGTGCAACGTCCTTGACAAAGAGGTGAGTGTGAAGGCTATAAAGTGTTGCTAAGTGGGTTAAACAAGTCGCTGCAGTAGGGAGAGTAACATTGTACAAGTACAAGTGTTGCAACGCTCCCACGAAAGTGAAATGGCAGCCAGCATTCAAATTCAGGCAGGAATGAAAAATATTTTCATAGTTTGAAATTTCATAGAAATATTTTGTTAATTAAAATGTTGCTTCAATTACAAATTTAATAATAATTTTTGTAAAGAAAATTTAATTTCTTACAAAAATATTTTGTCTAAAAATATTTTTTGAGTTTAATAAATAAAAAAAAAAAATAAAATTAAATTAAAAAATATTAAATGAAAAATAAAAAAGATTAAGAATTAAAAACTTTTTATTCAAAATCTCTTAGGATATTTCTGCTAATAAAATGTTAATAAATTTAAAAAAAAATTATAAGTTAAAGTTTTATTAGCTGATTATATTATTATTAAATTTAAAAAAAAAAATATTGTAGCATTTATTTTTTGTATAAAATCCCCTTACAATTTTTGCTAATTAAATTTAAATAGTGAACAATTTTTTCAATAGTTATTATTATAATTATTTATTTTATTTTTTAGATTATTTTATTAATCTTTTAGAAATAATTTCATTTATCATTTTCTACATATTTTCTACCTTATTCTATATAATTCTTTGTACTCTTCGCCCATTTTCACTTTAATATTCATCATAAAAATACACGATCGATTTTTTAAAATATATTATTAAAAAATTTATCATGGATAATTCTCTCACATTTCAAACTTTCTCGAACCTTTTTTTTTAAAAAAACGCAATAATTCAAATATATTTTTATTTCTCACAAGTTTTTTTTGTGATTTCGTAATTTTAGCCTTATTAATTGACCAATTTATGAATATAATTATGAGGCAAAAGAAAAGTCGCATTTCACCGCCTTCATATCTAATAATAAATCATGCTAATTGTTGTTGTAATTCAAATCCTATCGATACATATTAATTAGACACACCCCGTTTAGCTAGAGGCTTTAGCTGCCGTTGTCTATACCAACAACAACAACAACAACAACAGCAACAGCAAAAGCAACAACGTCTGCAACATTAATCTAAAGATCTGTTGCCTTATCTGGTATTGGCGCCATAAATACCAAAGTCAAGTCATAATCTATTAATTACCAGACTTTCCACACATATTAAAAGCAGGTTGAAGTTTATGACTCGTATATTAAGTCAAATTAAAATGTTTTTCATTCTCTTTTTTTTTTGTTTTTTTTTCCTAGAACTGTGCACAATTACCATAGTTGCTATAAAAAAAGCAAAAGAAGTTGAAAACAGTTTGAATCATCTTTCTAACAAGTTTTGTGAAATGACAAAAGATACTTTATATAACTAAACTTTGATTGTTATATTAACTTTACAAATATAAAGAATATAACAAAAAAAATATATAAATATTTTTACCATAATATATAATATAGTTGCATTTAACTTGATTTGTAGATATCATAATAAATTCGTTATTAAATTATCATAATTTTCAAGTTATACTATATGATGCCAACGCTGAGTAACGAAAAGTTTTTTCTTACAGTGTAGAAATATATTTAATTGTCAGCCATTCTTTACATATTTTATTATGCACACGGCAGTCACACAATTTGTTTGGCATTTCCTTTTTGGCTTTTTTTTTTCAACGGATTTTCTCCACTTTGTTTTGGCTTAAGCGTTAAACATAATCTAACCAAAAGCGACCATGTCCAAAGTCTCATTTGCAGACATTGATACAGATGACAATATATACAATATATATTTGTATACGATATACGATATATATTTGTATAATATATTTATTTGATTTCAACATTTGTTTCGCTGCCTGTTGCTGCTGTGTTCCAACAGCAATTCAATTAAAAATCGCCCACTGAAAGCATTACCATAAAAATTTATAACTGACTCGACGTTGACGATGACTACGACGACGACGACGACGATCTGTGTGTTCAGCGAGATCTTAGAGAGTTGAGTTGCTTATTTTATTTTATTATTTTGAATATTTTAGATATTATTTGTGGTTGTGCCTGTTGTGTTGTGAATCGTAACCACAATATAAATATCATATAATACATATTATAACTGATGTTCGCCATATATAGTATGGCCAAGAGTCGGATCTTTGAGCCTGTGGGGCATTATTAAAACATAAATAATATTGCTATTAATGAAATTTCCGCTTTGGCCGTGTCAGTGCCAGCATTTGTTCAAGTTATGAGTTCATAAACAAATGCAAATGAATTTGGAAAATTGTGGCAAGAAATTAGCGCATCGTCTTTCGATTTAAATGTTAAAGTCATAGACTGATTCATAGTTATTAACTTTTGAACATTAGGTTTACAAATTTCTTTATGCTTTGTATTGACTGCATTTCGGCACCAAGAGATCATTTTATTTGCAATTCAAATCGATTCAACAATAAAAATTGTAAAATTGTAAAAAAAAAAAAATAAATTTACCAGTATTAATTATATTGAATTGGCGGCATCGAATGTGATTCAAAGTCTGGCAGAAATTAAACTTCATTTTAATAGTTCATCAAAATAAGTTAATAACTTTTCGATTTTGGCTTAATTACAGCTTAAATATATTCTAAACCATTTTGACGGGTTTTTTTTATCTTTATTTTTTTTTATATTTTGGAAAATTTGGTCAAGATGGCGCCAATTTCGGTTATTCACAAAACGCTTAAAATATCATTTATAAACAACTGATTAGATCTTAAAACAAATAAAATTCAAAGACACAAATACAACAATGAAAACGAATATAAAGCAAAAAAAAAAAATATATGTATATATAAAAATATGCTGGCTTTTTTTTTATTGGTGTTAACTGAATTATAATTTGATTTGAGATTTGGCGCATGATTCGTAAATTTGCTAGACATCATTAACAGGGTATGGTGTGGATTAAGCAGCTGCTAAGGCAGCTAATCACTTGATTATATAGTCAGCCAAATTTGTGACATATTCCATTGTTGTTTATGGCAATAATTATATGTTTTGGCCATCACATTTTGCTGCCAATTGGAAGTTTTTCAAAATTCGCTTGAATCAATTTATACTATTTTTTTTTTTTTAAATTGAGAAAAAAGTAGGAACATATAAAAACAAAATTTTAGAATTCATAATTTGAATAATATGCATAATTTTTTTTATTTCAATTTTCAGTTTGTTTTCCTTAATATTTATAGTCGAATTTGAAAGTTGATTTACAACACAAAATACTAAATGAAAATCATTATTGATTGTTGTAAAACGTTTATTAAGCAACATAAACGTGCTACAAATTACAACATTTTTTTCACTTTAATAACTAAAAATAAAAAAAAAAATATTTTCAAAAATTTTTATAATATTCTGTATATAAAAATTGGCATATAAAACTTAAACGTATTTTGTTGAAAAATTCTTTTGGGAACATTTAGTTAATGGGAAAATGAATATAATTTTATTAACATATTTATTGCTTAGTAAAAGTTTAGCGGAAGAATTTGAATTTGAAAATTATAGATTTTTGTATTACAATTATTAATAGAAATTATTAATTATTTATATTATTTATATTATTTATATTATTTATATTATTTATGTTATTTATATTATTTATATTATTTATATTATTTATATTATTTATATTATTTATATTATTTATATTATTTATATTATTTATATTATTTATATTATTTGTATTATTTATATTATTTATATTATTTATATTATTTATATTATTTATATTATTTATATTATTTATATTATTTATATTATTTATATTATTTATATTATTTATATTATTTATATTATTTATATTATTTATATTATTTATATTATTTATATTATTTATATTATTTATATTATTTATATTATTTATATTATTTATATTATTTATATTATTTATATTATTTATATTACTTATATGTGCATAAATTAATTGAATATTTTTTTTTGTAATATTTTATGATAATATTTAATAATAATAATATTAAAAATGCAAAAATCTAGCATACAAATCTGATGTAGTGCGCGTTGCATTGTGAACTACCAACGAGCATTCCAACGCGTTTTTAATTTCAATGTTATTAACTATTTGAAATAGTTTTGCCACCTTCTGTGCCAGTTGCACTGACATTTATCTACAACTTTGTTTGATTGAGCCGCTTGGCAGGCGGCAATTATCATACCAGAAAACCAAAATCAGCACCATACACATACCTATATATGTTATGTATATACATGTACGTGCTTATAGTGTGCTTATAATTGACAGACCTTTCAATATTATGAAATGCAACTGAAAACTAACCAAAAAAGAAAAAATAAAGGAGCGTAAAATTCGTTTGTGTAATAACTGAATGGCCAACTTTTCAGCTGTCAACTACTGCATTTGAATGGAAAAATCGAAAAATCGAAAAATTAAAATAGAGAAATAGATAAATTGTAAAGTCAAGATGAAAAATACAGAGATATGTATGTATATAGAGAAACGTCGAAGTCAAGTGCTATTGAACTCGTCGTTGATTTTGACACTTTTTACATAAAACAAATTCCACTCGAATCTCGCCGGAAGTTATAACAAATATAACAAAAAATAAAAATCTATTATGCTCGTGCCATAATGAAACCAATTTATCAGGCAAGCGCGAAGGCGATATTAAATCGGTTCAGTTCAGTATTTTTTTTTTTTTGTTTTCAATTAAAGTGCACAAGATCTCTTGAGGAAAAAGACAAAAAATAAAAGCAAAAACGATATAGTAAAAAAAAAATATTAAACAAAAGGCAAAGAAAGTTTTGCTGTAAATGAAAATCCGTTGAAGAATTTCCCTAAGCGCAGCTTAGTTGGGTCTCTTTTTCAGAGACCGGAGCCGAGTTTTCAGATGCGTAGGCGCCGCAATACTCGCGTCGCTAGCGTTGTGTCAAAAGCAGCAACTGACAGACAGCAGGTTTACTCGTGCAACAAGCTAACGTTGCAGCCGAAGTTGCGGCACAACATCGAGCTAAAGTTGGAAGCTGAATTTGAGTTTTCGGCTGAGCATTTAAATGCGGCTGATTTGATTTCAGTGACACGACGCCTGGGGCGACGACGACTACGACGACTATGACGATGATGACGCCGAAGACATGAAGCGAAGCGAAGCGAAGTGAAGCTAAGCTGAGCGCAAAACTTGTCCTACCCACACGCCACGCCACAAGAGTCAACAGTGTTGCAGTAGCTGCGATCGCGTTTTTCTTCTTTTCATTTGTTTCATTCGATCTTTGTTTTTTTTTTTTTTTTTGTTTTTTTTTGCGCTGTTTTCATCGCTCTGGGGGACAGGGGCACATGTTGCTTGCTCGTATGTTGCCGCAGTCAAAATATTTGAATTTCTAATGCTATACGCGAGGGCTGTCCCAACTATAAATGCAGATGAGTCATGTTGCTGCCAATGCTGCAGTAGTTGTTCTTCATCATGTTGTTGTATTTCTTGTTTATGTTTATTGGAAATGATAATCAAAAGTCGAGATTTTTTTTTTTATTCTTCTTAATTTTTTCGTGAGGCGAGTCTAAAAATTGATGTTGCATATTTCATTTCTTGTGGTTCAACTTTCAGTTTTATGAGTTTCCCAAATTATTTATTTATTATTATATTTTATTTATTTTTTTTTTATTATTGAGCATTAATTACAATCAATGGCAAATATTTATTTATTTTTTTTATAAAATTTATTGAAAATTAATCTAAAGTAGTTTTAGGCTATGGTTAATCTCGTAAATATTGAATTTATTAGTTTATATAAAAATGCATAAAATATTGATCACTAATTACAATTTTTTAAATAAAATTTATTAAAATAATAAAGAAAAGAATGAAAAAACGCAATATGATCTCATGATTTAACGTAGTTTAATACTATAATCTATGGTTAACCTCGTACATATTAAATTTATGAAGTTCATATAAAAATGCATAAAATATTATATGTAATACATGTAATATATATTAAGATAGTATAGTATATAATATTTATATTACTTTAGTGGCGACTCGCTTCTATCGCGTGTCTAGTTACGATATACATACGTTGCATCCATTATAGGTTGCCTGCCAGTATGCATTCAATTTGCTTTGAATTGATTTTCCACTTTTCCGATAAGCATCAAATTTCCATTGATGATCGAACAGGCAATACGCCTTTTGTCAAGTTTGCCGCGCCGCTTAACTTGTTTGATCGACTTAAAGATCGTAGATCTATAAGATCAAACTCGACTATTGGGTGACAGTTTGTCTTTTTTTTTTTTTTGTTTTTTCCATAGTTGTGATCAACATTTTCATCGTTTTGCGGCTTCCGTGTGTATTTTTTGCCTTTGCTTAATTAAATGTCAATCAATGTATTTACGCATATAGATATGTATATCTGATATATATATATATATATATATCTATGATTTATATATACATTTGTACGTGTAAAGCACAGCATCATTGTTTTTGATTTGTGCGCTTTATTAAGTTGATGGGAGAGCGTCTTTCTGGCGACGCACTGTCATTCATTTTAAGACATTTTCGACTTATGCTGATTGCGTGGGTGCTGAACTCACAGCTCATAGATATATAGAGAGAGATACACAGATAGAAAGATAGATAGAAAGATACAAGTAAATCTCGACATGTCCCTCTCTAGGTATTAAAAAGTATTTAATAAATTTCGGACTGTGGGATTATGTGTTCATTGTACGAGGACTATTGGGGATTTTATGTATTCGCCAGGCATTCGATGGGAAATGTTCATCTGCCTTGACTTTCAGTAGCTAACTTAACAGAACATTTATACATCTCACTGAACACCTGAGGGCACTTTATCCATTTGCGGTTGACCTGACTTCCAAGGCAGCCCAAAAGAAAATAAGCTCAATGCTTTGATGAACTAATCCCATAGATATTTACGCAGCACAATTCAAGGAATTTTATAGAAAATGTTAAATATTTTTTTGGTATCAATGCGATTGTTTCTTTATTTTGAGCTTATGTTTAAATACTTAGAAATTTATGTGATTTCACAAATTTTATTCAAACTATCGCATAAATGAACTATCAAACTATCGAACTATCGAAGATATAATTAGCGTTTGCTAATTAAACTTCTGTGCGCATAATTTATGACATTGAAAAAAGTCTAGTGTAACATTTTGTCATTAATATCAAAATAGTTGAACAATATTTCATGATTTTTCTTAACTCAAATCTCTTTCTTGAAGACTTTGGAAAAACTTTGCGTACTATGTACATTGAAAAGTCTCAATAAACTCTGTCAAATGCCACATAAAAGCCTTAAACTACATACTTTAAAAAGCTCTCAGTCGAAATGGCAGCTACTTTTACAACACTTGTATATGTATGTATATATGTATGTTATATGTACATACATATGTATACTAACTGGTTAAGTCTGTTGTAACACTGGCAATTGCGATTGCCGACCATAAATGGCGCATATTCTCTATTCTCTGTGCGCCTGTGACTTGGTGACATTGTAGCAAAAGCGTGTCTAAAACATGGCAATAATCACAGAACGACTGTAAGAAAGTCACAAAGAGTAAAGACACAAAAAGAGAAAGAGAGAGAGAGAGAGAAAGAGAGAGTCTGAACTGCCACTATAAATCCATAACTGTCACTCACGTTTTTGGACCAGTATTGGCAGAAGTTCTTGAGTTCAGTGTCGTCTTGTAAGGCCATAACAACATTTTCAGTTCGCCTTAACCGTTACCACATTCCACTGTTAGACCAAGCAAGATCTTCATTTGGCCATATTGCTCTTGATATTTATTTATCCATGAAAATTGTCTAATGGGTGAAACTACAAATTCTACTATTTGATTTTAATACAATCTAGAGTAAAATATATAGCATATTATACTCTAAAAGTAAACTCTGAGTGCTTTGTTCTTTACGATGACCTCAACTTTTAAGGCCAATTAATGTTTGTACTTATTTATTTTACTCTATTTTATTACATTGATCGTTAAATGTCTCTATGCATATGTGTGTGTCTGTCTTTCGACAAGTGAAACTGTTACACTACAAACTTCAATGCATTATAAAGTTGCTGCTGCTGCTGCTGCTGCTGCTGTTTCTGATCAAGAGAAAGATTTAAGCAGCTGATAACAAATTACCTCAATAGACAGTAGCTCTATGTGTCTTGAGCAACGGGTTTTATTTATTACGAAACAGTAGAACGAACAGCAACATCTAAGACATAGAAGAACAGCACAAAGTGAAATGAAAGAAATGATCAGTAGGCAGCAATAAGATAAACAGTTGACTAGTTAGTTAGTTACCTATACGATTTATGGCTAGTAATTGAAATGTGATGTGGCAATGCGAGAGATCAAATAATACATGTCATACACACTCATTAATTATGATCTTAATCTCAGATAAATGCAACATTCTAATAACTTTTATCTTTGTATACAATTTCATCATCAATTTCAATCAGTTTCGACTTGAAAATTTTATGATGAACAGCTGCAAGTTGCACAAACTTATTTTCAATAGTCATAAACTCAAAATAGTTTTTACTTTTCTCATGCGCATGTTAAAGAAAGCTGCACAAAAAAAAATGAAAAAGAAAACAAATGCAAAATAATTTACCATGCAAATTTAACAAACGGCTTAAAGTAAAGAAACAAAATCAATAACAAGTTAAAATCAACATAAACATAAACATAAGAAAACTTGCTAAAAATCTTAAAAAAAAAAAAATATGAAAAAAAATATAAAAAAAAACTTACAAAAATCTCTTTAAAAAATAAAAATTTGCAAAAATAGCCCTGCAAGTATTTGGCACAGTTTAAGAACAATCAATTCTGTTTAACATTGTGTTTTCTTATTTGTTTTTTTTTTTGTATTTTTTATGTTTTCCAGCTGCGGGAAGAGTTATTCTCGTCTCTTTTATGAATATTGAAAGAAAAGATAGACAAAAAAAAAAAAAGAATGCAATATCTCACTTAATCGCTTGAACAACATAAAAAATTAAAAATAAAAATAAAATACACAAAAGTGAAAATCTTTACCTTAGATTTTGTATTTCGTCTAATACAATGCGCACCTGAAAAAGCATAAAATAAAATAGAAGGAAAAAAAATAACAAAAATTGAAATGCCAAAAACACATTAACTAAACATTTATTTAACTAACACGATCCGACGAAAGAATGATTGCAAAAATCCAACATAAATCTTGGAAAATTCAAAATCAACAGAAGTGGAAAAAAAAGAAAAAAAAATATAACTTAAGCTGCAAATGTTTTATTACGCCCACAGATGGACGCACAGATGAAAGATATACATAGATTGAGATATATGTTTTGTATTTGTATTTGTATTTGTATCTGTATGTAGGTGATATCGGAGCAACACTTCCGGCAAGAAATCAGAGCAAGGCGTAGACATTTTTTACGATAAATGCATGTAGAAAATTTTAAAAATGTTGTGAACATTTCTTTAAAATTTTTATTTTATTAAGAATTTTTTTTTTTATTTTTTTTTTTTTGTTTTTTGATTTTGTATTTTTTTTTTTTTTTGTGGTTACTCGTTTTAACAATTTAATTTGAATTTTATTTATTATTTTTATGCGATTTTATGGGGCAGCCGCAATGCATTTTATGTTCTTTTATTTTTAAACGTAAATAAACAACCACCGACTGAGTATCTGCTGTCTGCATTGCATACACTATATTTATAGAGTATATGCATACACATGTTGATTTTGTTACATATTTATTTTATTGAGTTTTCTTTTTTTGTCAAGCATTTAAGAAATTATTAATTTATTATTTTATTAAGCAATAAAATAATTATAAAAAATTATTATTATTTTTTTTTATATTTACTCTTAATTAATACTGTAATTATGTATATAGAGTATTTGATAGTCAATAATGTTTAAGAATATGTTTGTTTCTTTGTTTTTTATGCACTTTTATTTATATGTTTCAGCGGACGAAACGCACAAATCAGTTGAAAGAAGTTGAAAGACGACGCTGGCGATGAATTGGACGCGCGTGTTGCTCGTCGCGCTGGTCGCATTGGGGCTGGCCGTTGTAGAGATTGCATCACTCTCACTGGATCCAGGTGAGTTTTGTGTGTATGTATATATGTATATGTGTTCAGTTGCCCCTTTGGTGCATTTGCCGGTATGTCGATTGCAACGTTGTTTACCGTTGTATTTATATGGACAAACATGAGATACTAGCGGCAGGGTAAATATTTGTCCAACTGTTGGCATCGCCCAAAATCAACTTAAACAGCGATTTGAATAAATATATATATATCGTAGAAGAAGTAGACAGCAAGTTTTTGTCGACCTCCCTCTGACTGACCATAAATGGTGTTGGCGTTGCCCGATCACGAATTGACCAAGTTGCAATTGCAATTGCCATGTGGGGAGTCAACGATGACGCCGTTTATCGTTTATCGTTTAATGTTAGTTGCTGCTTTGTTGCTTGTATGGAGTATGGAGTGTGGCACGATATTCGTGAAGGTCACTTCACCAATGCGCGCGCCTGTCATGCGCACAGCTCTCCTACACATGACAAATAACTGCACAAATGCGTGAAATTCTATTGATATTAGACATACATACCATACATATGTAAGTATGTATGTAAGTATGTTTAAGCATGCGGACTATTTGGATTATGCAAATACGGATCTATGTATGTATATCTGTTGCTTTCCAACTTTTGTTTTTCTGGGTTAACATGTTGCGGCTGGATTAGAGCTGACCAAAATAAATAGACACCAAGTGTTGTAATCTACTGTGGCAGGCGCGAAAATTGTTAGAGCAAGTGCCACAAATTTTTCTTTTCTTTTCTTTTTTTTTTTTGAGAGAGAAAGAATTAGCAAATATTGTTCACGACATTGTTTGATTTTAAGTTTTTATTTTTTTGTTTTTTGTTGATTTTGTAATCGATACAAATCTATATATATATATATATATATATATATATACTATATATATAGCGGAAGTTTATATAGGCTGCGACGACAGCAGAAAGTAAGTAAACATATTTAAAGAGAGTGTGAAAGATTGATATTAGATATAAAGATATGAAGAACAGTTTCAGTTGAAGACTATTTGACAGACAAATCAATCATATAGTAGACATATGTATATATGCTGAAGATTTCAGATGAAGAAATCTATGGCAGTTATATAATTTAGTAGTTCGATCCCATCAGTTCCTATAGTCATAGGAAGCATGTTAACCAAGTTTCATTGATATAGACTGAGACTGTGATTGGGTGAACAGCCGGATAGACGTACATGTAAAACTTGGAATCTCCTCTCTATGTGAATCAGGAACTTTTTTAAATGTATTTGCAAAATAATTAAATTTTACCTTGAACATAACTCACGTATAGTGTTTATTACATTTATATAATCTTTTATTTATTCTTACTATAATAATATCTTATCTGGTTTTTTTTTTTTTTTTACTCTTGTCACAGTTGCCTCTGCTGAGCTGGAACAGTATATAAGGAAGGGAGATGTTGTTATATCTACACGACACATAAGGTAAATTTACCCGACCTTCATTCACTTATCAGTTGTTCGACAACTTGTTGCACACCTTAACCACATTCCTTATCCTCATCCTCCGCCTCATTTTTTTTTTTTTTTGACTTTGACTTTGACAACATTACAGACCACGCCGCAAACTTCACATATCGATCGAAGCACTGTTCATGATTGACTTTCCCATGTTAAAGCATAAGATGTCCTTCTTCTTGGATCGCAAGCAACAGCGTGTTACATTGGATATAAGTGCCAATGGTGCAACAGAGTCACGCAACTTTGATATACCCAACATTAATGAGACAAGCACTATACGATCTCTGGCACTGCAATTCTCAAAGAATCGCATTACACTGTATGTAGACTGCAAGCCAAGCACTTTCCATGACATTGACATGAGTCTGGCCAAGCTCTATACACAAATGGATGATCCAGTTATCAAGCTGGTGAGTGTTAAATATATCAAGTCAACTCAAGATACTTGAGACACTTGAATGTAAAGCTAAGCAGAAATAAAGATCAGAAAATAATTTCAATGCTTCATCAATTAAATATTAATTAGCTGAAAAGAATTTCAAGTTATACAATTTTTCAATATTCTGCTATTAATTTTATTCTTTAGTTCCGGGAACGTAAATATCCGCTGCACTTTGATGCAGACATGGAGCATTCACTGCAACGTGCCAACTGTCAAAAGGGACTTCATCGTCGTGGCAATCGTCGCTTACTGCGCAACAAGATCACGGAGCGTGGTAAGTTATCGATCAGTTCTATACTGAGAGAGTTCGCTCTCTCTTTCTTTTTCACCAAGCAGTGGGCTGACACTACATCCCACCGTTTGACTGGTTGCATCTTTACAGAGAAGAGCAAGAAACGTGATGTGCGCAGCAATTGGTATCATGAACCAGCATTGGCCCGAGATGGCGTTGATCAGCGTCAACAGGAGATACCTACGGATGTGGAACGTGGAGATATACCTATAATGCATGGTGATTGTGAAGGTAGGTTAGCCAGACATAAGCCGTTGGCAATCACAGTAGTCATAAAATAGACAGACACTAACAACAATTGTCGCCTAGAAGGCGTGGCAAGTCTGTGCCTTGACAAGATTTCTGTGGGCATTTATGAGGCGTTGCTCCCTATAGTTAAATTTGTTTTCATATATTTGCATAGATCTTGAACTTGATGAAATTATTAGCTGACAGTAGGCAGTTTTTGTCACTCACACTGCATAATTCAATTAAGTTAAAAACTAGTAAACATTATCAGGTTCTAGGCTGCCAAAAAACTGAACTTAAAAAAAAAAAAACTTAAATATAAATAATAATAAAATTTTTTACTAGTTGCTTAAATTGCTTTATTGGCTGCTTGCTCCAGATATAAGGCCATAACATCTACTTATTTTCTTTATCCCCTGTAAGCTTATTCTGTGAACAATTTTCAGTTGTTCAATCAGACTTATGACTAGTTTCTCTATATGTATGTACAAGTATATTTTTTACTCTTTCGATTTTTTTTTATTTTCTGTTTTGCTGTTTACCCTTTTGCTACCAATTTGAAGCTTATGCCCACAGCAATAACTGTCACTGCTTAATGCGATAATGCCAAACAAATCTACAGCCAATTAATTACAATGCCTCAGTATAGTCATAGGCATAGCTATAGGTATAGCTATAGGTATAGGTATAGGTATAGCTATAAGCTATGAGTATTATATGAATATACTCTTACTCTTACACAGACAAAAGCGATCTGCCAATAAGTCGCCGCTAAGTGCCGCAGAAACAGGCAAACAGCGCCCACTGAAAAGACAACACTAATGAAGCCAGAGATATGCCAAATGTGCTCGAATCGTAAACGATTCGTACCGAATGTCCATGAATACCTTCATGCATTCGTTGTGTATTCGGGTTTAAGTATAAATTTAACTTGAGTTTCAGTTTGAGTTTGAGTTTAAGTTGCAGTTTACTTTTTTTTTTTAGCTATTTGGTCGTTGTCGACCCAACATAATTATTATTTATCTAGCTCAGTGCAAAATCCTAAATTGGTAGCATGATCTGTACCCACACTCACACATACACACATACACACACTCACACACAAGCATACATATACACATACACAGAGATATATAGAAATGACAGGCAAAGAGGCGGCATATAGTAAATCGCAAAGGCAAACGTAATGAATGACGCCGACGAGATATACTCGTATTCGTACTCGCTGAAAAACGAAGGTTGCACAAAACCGAAACCCAAACAAAACTAACAACAAAAAAAAAAAAGAAAAAATAGAAAAAAAAACAAGATCACAGATCACAGAAAGATCTACAAAACCCCGAGAAGTGAAACACTTCTCCCCCTTCCCTTCCCTTCCCTTCCCATTATGTCATTCTTGGCTGCTCGAACGGATACGTTTGGGCGTTGAGGTGGCGGCACTTTCAATGTTGACAAAACTCACTCAAGCGGACAGATGGACAGATAGACATAGAGACAGTTGGACAGTTGGACAGTTGGTTAGATAGACAGATGAAACCGTTGAAACATTTGACTAGTTTAGTTGTTGTTACCATGTGTCTAACACGGCGTCAGCAACACAACAACAACAGCAACAACAACAGTACATATGAGAATTAGAGATGAGCTGGAAGTTTATTATGTTTATTAGGCAACTTTTAGTGCCGGATAAGATTAGGACTTGAAAATAATAATTGTGTAGATTTTATTATGGAATAAAGTTTTGTGTAGAAGTTGCAAAATGTGAATGTGAATCATGGATTTGGTAAACGGAAATGTGAACAGTATGAATCAGAGATCATAAAGTTGAGCTTGTCAAGCCTGTGGAATTTCTAAATAATTTTTAAATATAAATTTTTAAATTTTATGAATTATTATTAGATATTTTATTTAATGAATAAAATATAAAAATTAAAAAAAAATATTAAAAAACTAAAATAAATTATTATTAAAATTAAATAAATAAAGAAAAATAATATAAAATTTAATTAAATAAAAAATAAAAATGTAATAAAATAAAAATTAAATCAAAAATATTAAAAATAACATAAATAAAAATAATAATAAAATTATTTTTATTATAACTTCCTCGAATTCATCTAAAATTTCTATAGTAAAATTCATTTAATAATTTTATAAATATTGATTTTTTCTTTAAATAAAAATCACAATTTTCAAGTGTAAATACAGTGACTCACATATGTATGTAACTGTGACTCATTGGGTCACCTCCGATTCATATAGAAGACATCTCTAAATGCACTCAGATCATCGAATCAGCCACAATTTCTCGATTCCATTGTCGCATTGCATTAAACTGCGCTAAAACGCAGCGCATTAGCAGCTGGATACGATGGAAGTTTTAGTATTAAGAATTGAACCTTTCTCCCCCGCTCCCACGCTCTCCTGCTCGCTCTCTCTAGTTTTTCTAGTAATTTTCCTGGCTGGTTCAGGCTTAAAGTCGTCCAAGCGACAAAGCGGATTAGGTTGCAATCAGGAAAAAAAAAGTTGCGGATCGGGGTTCAAAATGAGTGCGATTTTAACATTGGTTAGGCCTTAATCTTGTCAGACGCCTGAACGCTTCCCACACACATACGCATACACACATACACAAATACACACACATAAACATATAATCGCACAAGGGACTCATGAATTATTGTTGCTTTATTTAAACTCTTATTTTATTTTTATTTTTTTGTATGGTTTATTTTTTTTTATGCGCTTTGTTTGCTCTTTGTTGCAGACGCCCTCGCACGATCACTAAGCGATCTGCTGGCATTGGTTAAGCTGCTGCGAGAAGATGTCGCCCACCAACGTCAGGAGATTGCCTACTTGCGCAAACTGCTGGAGAATTGTGCCGGCTGCAAGGAGCCCAGCGGCGACAACCATATACGCCTTGAGCCCAATTGCCGCACCGCGAATCCTTGTTATCCTGGTAAGTGACACACCCAAAAGCAAAGCGAAGCAAGCAGCAAGCAACAATAACTTATATTTGCCTACAGGCGTTGATTGCCATGAGACAGCAGCGGGACCAAGGTGCGGCCGTTGTCCTGCCGGCTATATTGGCGATGGTAAAGCCTGTAAACCAGGCGTTAGCTGCGCGGATCGTCCCTGCTTTATGTAAGTTTCAAACTTAATATATCTTCTATTCTTCTTCTTCTTCTGCTTCTCCATCTTCTTCTTGTTTTGTGTCTTCTTTTAATTTGTAAATTTCTTTTTCCTTTTGTGATATGTGCTCATATCCACAATGTTAATGGCGTTATGGGGCGTGGCCATGGCATTCATGTTAATTGTATTTGTCATGCTCTTCACTCTTTGCATGACGTCAAGATAGATGCTCCAAGACTTTTGATGGCGCCGCCACCACAACCGCCGTCGCATCCGCCGCCACAGTTGTCTCACGCAAAATGTCGCTCAGCGGAAAGGGTTTTTTCTCTTTTCTCACTGAGTCTGCAATTATTTGCATATGGCCTTAATGGCAATTTGATGTTGTTTATGACTTAATGATGCAGCCATGCGACTTAATTCAACTTCAACTTCAACTTCAACTTCTTACTTGACTTCTGCTTCCTCTTCTATCTGCCACTTCAGATGCAAGACTAAAGACTAAAGACTGATGACTGAAGACTATCTATGATTGATAAGTGTTATTTGCTTCTTGCCTTGCATTGAGAATTCAATTCTTGCCAGTTGCGAATGGTGATTAGTGATTGGTGAATGAAAAAGAGCACAGTGAATATTGTCATTGATAAAGAGCAAAAAAAAAATAACATTGCAGTAATAAAAAAAAAAAAAAAGTAAATAGAGAATAATTTCCTTAAGCCATTAGGTTGATGCTATATAGCAAGCATCACAGTGACAAGTGCTGCTACTCTCAGATCTCAGTCTCTTGATATGCCAATCATAATGTGCAAAAATGTGCCTAATCCCTTGTCGGATTAAGCAGTGCTGGGCACATTAATTCTCGATACTCCACTTAATGCCATTCAAAGTTTATCGCTTTATGCATAAATCTTAGTTAACTTTAATAGTCAGTCAGTCTTCATTCTTTAGACTCTGACACTATTCTATTATAAGCTAAGCTATTAAGCTTATAAAAGAAACTACAAGCTACAAAAAAAAAATAAATACTATATAGATTCGTCGTCTGCTGTTGTTATAAATTTGTGTATAAGAATTTGACTTTACATATGATTAGATTTCTTGAGTCTTATGTTTGAGTTGTATTCTAATATTAGAGTTTCACTAATTGACGGATAAACGCTTTGAATCTTCTTTATTTGAATAACTAGCTCAAAAATGTTGTTTCGATTTTAAAGCTGAGATAAACTTGTAATTTCACTTATAACACTTATAATTTTGATACTGATATTTTTATATATATATATATATATGTATATTTTATTTGGTATATTAGAAAACTATAAAACTGTAGTCTATGACGCCTTTTAACTATCAGCTAAGAAGTGTTAGATGTCTTTGAAGAACAACATGTTTGATAAAAGACACTTTCTTTCAGTGTCCCCCACTGATATAATAGCTAGTTTAAGGCACAGCTGGCAGTCTGTCTGATAGATCAAGAATCTTAAAGTTTTGAAGAGTTTTTGGCGGAACTTGCTCGTAAAATATCACCCACAGCCCATATGTTGGGTTTTTTTTTGTACCGGAAGAAATCAAGATGTTGCTAGACTTTATTACTGCGCCCCATTTGTGTCAGAGTCGATCAGCTAATTATGCATAAGACCCACAGTAATGTCAACTGAATATTGACTAATATAAACATAAATTCTGTCAATTCTTGGACATATGTATGAAAAAAAAAAAAAAATAATAACAGCTGTATAGACATGTCATAAATATGTTAAACAAAACTATAACGGCGGCCAAAAGAAGAAAAAAAATGTTTGGTAGAAATTGTTAAACAAAATGCAACAAAACCTTTGCAATAATAAAGAAGAAGAAGAGGAAGCAGCAGACCAAATAACGTAGTTAAGGGGAAGTTATGGATGGGGGGGTGGGGAATACCGGTAAGTTGTGAGGTCTGGACCACAAATGGCACTTGAAACTGACGCATAAATTAGTTAAATGTGTTTTTGGTATGTGTGGGGAACCCGCACAGATACTACAAACCATACAATGAGAGGAATGAGAACTCTTCAGTTTGTTTTTTTTTTTTTTTTCTGCGCTATGAGCACCGACTGACTTCATTGTGTCAAAACACTTAAAGTGATTTCGGTCTCTGAAATGTGAGCCCAAAGAGACGTAGACTTGAATCTTCAGTGACTATGAGACTATGAGACTATGAGACTTCCATTGAGATCCCTAACTCAACAAGTGAGCGAGCGCCTGCTTGGCCACGCGTAGAGGAGCTAGCAGCTCGACCATAAATTTGTGTAAATTATTGAGACTGAGAAAGAGAGAGAGAGAGAGAGAGAGAGAGAGAGACAATAAAAGAGATAGATGTATGGAATTCAGTATTTTATATTGTAGGTGTCTTGGTCCAGGTTTTGCCTTTGACTTAAAGGTGCGCCCTGCCAGCTACAGACAGAATTGAACTAAACAGAACAACAACAAGAAGAAGAAAAAGAATAGACGGACAACAACAACAAGAATGAACATGAACGACCGTATTTTAATTTGCATAAAATTGTTTTAAATGTTGTCAGCATCAGAGCATCGACTCGTTACTGTCATCTTTCATTATCGATGAATTGTGGCCAATGCGTGTGGTAAGCTCACGCACAACTATCTCATATGTAATAGTAGTAGTCATAGTAGTAGTAGTAGTAGTAGTAGTATTATTTTATATTGAGAATACTCAAAATATTCGATACTCCCTGAAAAGAAGAAGAAGTAGAAGTAGAAGTAGAAGTAGAAAAATAAAATGCCACACAATAGTGTAACATCATTTTAATTTAGAACCCACAAAATTTGTGTGTGTTTTTCTACTTTTGTCTGGCGTCATAGTTAAACATGGTCAGCGCTTTGTTTGCTTGTGTTTTTTTTTTTCTCTCTATCGATACTGAATGCCAAGAGATCAATTCTATTAAAAGACTATAAAACTTACACTAATGACATGCACACCTGTTGATCCTTTGTTATGTGCGGTGTCTATTATTATCGATTTCTATATCCAAGGGCTTGGCTATATACACATGTGTTTGTGTTTGATCTGCACTATTCATTGTGCTTAAACTGTTAATGAACATTGCTTTATGCTATTGTATATCACAAGAGGTTTCTCATATCCAATTTCATTTGTATTTCATATTTATATCGATTTAACTGGCACACTTTGCATTTATCTGAGATTATAACAAGTGCATTACAAATATACATAAATACATATATGCTTAGACATGTTAACTCAGTTTAACAACTTTTTAACAATTGTAAGCATAATGTGTGAAATTATTGTAGTAATCTTCAAATAAAAAGCTCAAGTAAAAATTTAATTGGATTTACACAGCACTTTCCATTTTTTCATAGGCTTGATGTTCTAGCAAAATGCATTGCTTCAATCTTCTGACCTTAACTATTGTATGTACAAGTAGAAAAGCCAATTATAGTTTAGCCTGCAGGTAAGCCCAAACCTGACGTCAAAAGTTTCACTCTACCTTTCAACATACAATGCTGCTGCTGCAGGGCGGCAAAGGCGAAGGCTGAGCAAAATTGAGACTTGCGTTGGGTCTATGGTTGAGTTGTTGAGTTTCAGAGTTGGAGCTGAAAGGTTGTTGTTCAATTTAAATTATGCGTATGATGAAATAATCAGCAATGCAATCAACAGAAAGATTATATTACTTGTCTATATGTGTGTGTGAGGGAGAGAGAGAGATAGAGAGGGAGACATTGAAAGTTTGTGTAAGAATGATACTAACAAGAAAGAGAAAGAGAGAGAGAGAGGGAGAGTTTGAGATATATGTAGATAGAGTTAGAGTTAGAGATTTAGATACAGATGCCAATGACGATCTCGATGTCGATGTCGATGCTGATGCCGATTGCAGCTGCAACATGTGTCCATACATGTTGTGAACAATTTGAAAACAGAATTCCATTTGATTATGGCAACTTTCCCACAGATTCTTAGCTCTTGGAACTCAAAAACAAAACGTTTACAGCAAACATTGACTCTGGTAAAAGCAAGCTTCTCCTTGATTGAGTGAGAGAGTGTAAGAGATAGAGACAGAGAGGAAGTAGGGAGGGGGGGGGGGGTGGTGAGCAACAGTTGTCTCACAAGCAAAAGCAACATCAAAGTTCGGTGGAACGCATATCTCAGCCGCAAATCGAGTTCGCCTACGCACCAAAAAAAAAAAGCAACTGCCGCCGCGCCACAGCAAAAGTGGAGCCATTGATTCCAAGTCAACATTGTTGTTGTTGTTGTTATTGTTATTGTTATTATTGTTGCTGCTTTTCAGTTATTGCTGTTGTTGTGCTTGTGGTTGACTGTTGACTGTGTCGCCGGGACTGAGTTTGAGGCAGCTTTTTGACTGCTTGAATTCAAATTAATAGCCGCCAACTGGCTCTAGCTCTAGCTTTAGCTTTCTGGCTCTGGCTCTGGCTCTGGCTTTGGCTCTGACTCTGACTCTAACTCTGGCTGTTTGGCTTGGTCGTTGCCCGTTCGTGTTATGCTGCACCGTGATACCAAAGTGTTAGACTAACGGCATTTAAAATGAATTTTTAAATAGTTTGAAAATAATTTCAGCAAAAATCTTTAATTATTTTTAAACAAATTTTTCTGTATTTCAAATTTCTTTTTTCATTATTAATCGTTGTAATAATAATTGAATAAAATTGTACTTGTACCACTGTGCACTGTGTGCAGGCGCAGCAATGAAAACAAAAACAAGCCAAGTCAAGACCAAGCCCGAACTATAGTTGAAGTTGGAGCTGTTGCCATTGCTGTTGCTGTTGGTTTAGCTGTAGCCAAAGATGGAGCTGAGACGCTGAGGCTAAGGCAACAGCAACAGCAGCAACAGCATCAGCAGCAGCAACAGCCAACCTACTGCCAACCTCACAGATAAGTGGCCTGTGGCAAAATAAACGCCGCTTTATGGCAGTTTGTTGTAGTTTGTCCAAAGCGTGCGCCACATGCTAGTTGTTGTTGCTGTTGTTGTTGACGAGTTTTTGTGGATGCACCATCACAATTCCTTTAAGGGAGAGCCAAGTGTTGCCGTTGTTAGAAGTAAGTGCTATGCATTTGCATGGCATTCGCTACCATTAGAAGCAATTTGGGTGGGATAAATGCGACCGGTAACCAGTAACTATCAACCAGCAACCAGCAAACAGAGACCAACGATCGGACGACCAGCGATCGGAGCACCACTTCCAATAATAGATAAGTCTACGCTGAGTTGTAAAAAAAAAAGAAGAAACTAGAGGGAAGAGCAAGCAGTAGACAAGTGTGCTGGCAATTGAAAAAAAGTTTATCATTAATTCCAAATGCACATGAAATCGATCAACAATTGATGATAAATAGTTCACAAAGTTCTGCATAAATTGTGAAATGAGATTGCTAAGTGAGAACTTGCGTTTAATAGATATTTTGTATTAAAATCAAATAAAAAGATTTGTAAATATAAATTTATTTCGGTTTGAAATTAATTAATTAAAATTATAAAATGTTATTTAAATTAATAATAATTTTATTATACAAACGCAATCTTTGCCTGGCAGTGTAAATATGAAATGTTTTTTGTAGATTTTATTTCCATAATCATTTCGAATTGCATTTGGAAGTAGTCTTTGACTAAATGCAGCTACCTTTATATTTTGAAGAGCTTAAATCCTGTCTGGCTGCTTGCATGTCATGCATTCCGTGGCTCAACTCAAAGTTGTGGTAACTGAAATTGGCCTAAAAGCCTTTTGCCTGCGGCATGTCTTCTAAATCCCAAGTTCGCACATTACTCAGCCCATTGTCCCGTCAAAGCATCAGGTGTGTGTGCGTATTTGTGCGTATGTGTGTGTGTGTGTCTTAAGGTTCTGTGTCTTTTGGGTGGTGGCTGGCAAAGTGTTTGAACTGGACTTGAGCAAAGGTACAACATTGCCTCCTTGTTCATGATGACGACGACGGCGAGATGAGGTAACGTCTGTCTGGTCCAGGCAGCAAATTGGAATTATGAATTATGAATGCGTGGTTAATAAAAAGAACGAGCAAAAACAACAGCAACAGCACAAAAAAAAAAAAAACAAAAAAAGGGAAACAACAAGATGAAGGAGAAGACAAACGGCAAGTTGGGTTCGTCATGCTAACTGCTAGAATGGAGTGGGATGTGCAACTGCTAGATTGTGGAGAGTGTGTGGAGAGAAGTGACTTCTATGGCTATGGCAGTGGCAGAAATGCTAATGCGTTCCTCGATGCGCATGGCTAACTATTTTCCCAGCACTCAAACGATGCCGATCTACAGTCGGATATCCAAGACAATATGGTCGACTGAACTGAAACAAAGCAGAAAAGCGCAAAGTGCTGGACCACAGTCCAAAGAGATGATGTCGGCGACAGAGGGAGAAAGAGAGAGAGAGAGAGAGAGAGAGATAAAAACCCCTACGCAACAAATTTTGTCGTTTTCCACCTTCCCCCTCACTGCCAGGTGTCAGTCCCTAACATTTTGTTTTATATATTTTTTTTTTCTCTGCTCCTCCTACTTGGACATGGACGTGAACATGGACAGCAAGAGCGCCGCCTCATCGCGATGCCGCTTGCCACTTAAGTACTTAACACTTTTTGCTAATTGTGCGTTGTCCATTACCCGATGCCCCTTTGCCAGTTACCAGTTACCAGTTACCAATTGCCTGTTACTGCCACATGTTTCTAACCAAAAATATTGACGAAAACATATATAGAAAGAGAGACGCAGAGAGAGAGAGAGAGAGAAAGAGAGACAACAAAGTATTGTTGCCCACAAACTCAACGGACAGTAACAACAGCAACACTTGAACATTTTTTTGTTTTTTTACGTTTTTTTTTTTTGCGCCTCAATTGAATATCAACACAAGTTTTATGTTGTACTTATAAGTAAATACTATATATGCGCCACGCCATCTGTAGTTGTTGGCCAATCTGTTTGAGACAACGAGTGAATATATCTAGAATGTGACGTGGGATAGAACAAGGTGGAATTCTTTTTATAATCATCGCCCATAAAAGGAAGCAGCATGTGGTTAGAGTAGCAGACTTGCCTAGTTCTCAGTCTTTTTGATGTGGTAATTGCAACCGTGTTCTACATTTCTACATTTCTAGTCATTCATAATTGACAAAATAATTTTAGATTTATTATTTCACTTTAATTACATAATTTTTGTATAATTTTTAAATTTACATTTCCGCAATTAAATCTGTATATAGAAAAAAAAGTAATTAATATTTATAAGAAATATTTTGTAGCATTTACAATATGATAAATAGTAAGAAAAACTGTGAAGAACAAACTATGAAAAGCTAATAAAAATGTTCTGCTAATTTTGACACGCGTATGTGAAAGTTGTTCTTATTGAAAATATAAATAGATAATATTTCTATTTAACAGTAGCATGAGAACAATACGAATAAGAATAATAATAAGAATAAGAATAAGAATATAAATCTAAAGTAAAAAAATATTATTATTGAAGTCTTGACTTTTAATTGGCAAACTACGATAATATAATGCTAGCTATAAGCTTTTGCCTTTTGCCGTTAGACTGTCTGCTAAAGTAACCCTGGCATCTACCCACATCCACAAATGGTCTATGTCTTTAGACTTTCAGTTCGTGGGCTCAAAGCCATAAAATATGGTAACAAATGGCTTCTGGGTCAGTTGGGCACAGTAGTTGGTTGTCTGTTCAAATGATGGACTTCCTTAGAAATTCCCATAGAGTGATTGCATTGCAGTTGAATTATATCCTTGGGAGAATTGTAAATTTTTCCTATGTTTACGGTTAAACTGTATGCACAAAACTAATGTCCCGTGTCATAATATGTAAATGTTAAGGAAAATCGAGGTCCATAATATCAGAGATATTGCCATAATGCCATATGGTAGCCATAAGCTGAGTCCCACACTCGCATCCATGTATAAAGAGAAATTTACATGCAATGTGTAAGCTATAACTGCACTTTTTCTTTCTTTCCTTCTTTTCTTTTTTTTTTTTTTGGTGATTTTGATTTTTTTTTGGCCATAGGCTATTTGGATGGACATCATCAATGTACAAGGTAAAGACATGCAAACTTTTGGTTTGTTACCTTCGTCTTTTATTTATTTTGGTCTCTCGACGTCTTTTAATAACATTTTCATGTAATTGTAATTTGTTTTCTTTTCTTTTCTTTTCCTTGAGAGACTTCTGCTCCAACTCTTCCTGTGTCGCACATCCCAAAAAAAAAAAAAACAACCCATGAAATCAACAAACCTTTACACACATGTGTATATAGTTTTGTCGGTGCTTTTGTGCCCATAAACAGAGGGTCCCCAACTGTAACCTTTTTCCCTGGTACACACACACACACACACACACACACACACATACACACACACACTGGTCGTAGCATTTGCCTTTTGTGAGCCTCATCATTAATAAATTTTGCCTTTGTATGCTTGTGTTTTCGGTTTTCTACAATCTTTTGTTGTTCTGTTGCGCGCGGACATGTACGAGTATTTGTTTGTTCCTGACTGTCGCTATTAATAATAATAATAATAATAATAATAATAATAATAGTAATAATAATAAACAATATGTGGCCACAAACAAAAACAAACCCATGAACATTTAAGTTTATATTTTGTGGTATCTTTACCATATACTGATTCAACTATAACTATGTATAACCGATTTTTACCCCCCGTTTTGCAGAGGCGTTCAGTGTCACGATACGTTGATCGGTGCTCAGTGTGACTCCTGTCCGGTTGGCTATGAAGGTGATGGACGCACATGTTCTCAACGTAATCCTTGTCTAGATGCACCATGCCCCTCAGGTAAGTCAATAAATACAACACCAACACCAAACAGCACCAAAAACAACAACAAAAACAACAACACCAGCAACAACAACTACAACTACAACAACAATATCAATACAAACAACAAATTGTTTTGAGTTCTTTTGCGGTCTTGTTTGACTTTTTGATTAGTTTAAGTTTAAAGTGGAAATGTAGTTTTTTTGGGGGCCACATTTTGTTTTCTGTTCCTCATTTTTCATGGCTAATTTGAGTTTCTCGTGCACTGAACTGTAGACAACCGCGTGAGTTTACTTTTGTACAGACTATAGAAGTTAAAGAAGAGAAAAGTAGCCTTAAATAAATTATTATTTTAGTTATAGATTGAATAAATAGAATTCAATAAAATATTTTTTAATTTTGCCTTTAGAATTATTCAAATATTTAAAAACAACTAAACGAAGATTATTTTTTGACCGACTAAAAGCTTGTCAAATTATATTAATCATAGTTATTTCTAAGTATTTTATTGATTGATTTTCAATATAATTCTCTGTTCAATTATGATTCCTTTGAAAACTGAAATGCTTCATCGTTATCCGCGTAGCGTACACAATTCACACGACTGTTTGATTTATTAATGCGCAGTTCAAAACAATTTGGACAGCTTCAATATATATCGCTGAAACTTTTTGATTGAAAAATCCCTCGAAAATTATAGGTTGCTCGAGCAATTTTCACTGAATGTGTGAAACAAGGCTGCTAATTAGAGTACAGATCCGGCAAGAGAGTAACAGACAATAAGAAAAGGAAGGGGCGGGAATATATTTGGTGGTAATGTACTTAGTCAATTTTTTTAAGGCGTGTTCGAATTTGTTGTTGCCTTATAAGTCAAGTTTACTAATTGAATATGAATTCGGCAATAGTACAAACAACATTTAAGACAGTGGGTGGATTTGCTTGGCAAATATAAATATAATTAATATACAAATACGATTACGAATACGATACTATAAAATATTAATTCATACAAAATTCTCGTTTTAAAGGCAACATTATAATGCCCACACAAAATGTGCAACACTATCAGAGGCAAAGCTCGTACTCGTCACGCAAATATTCAGTTGTTACGAACTGAGAAACCAGAGCAGAGCAGAGCAGATAAAATAAAAAACAGATCACACAGCACTAAATATAATTTTAATTAGAAATTCAAAATACACATACATATATAGACAAGAAAAAGAGCACAGCGTAAATCACTTATAAATAGTCATAAGTTCTAAGCTCTGTAATTGGCAAAAAAAAAACAAAAAAAAAAAAAAACAACGAAATTATTAAAAGTATTAAGCAACGTTTCGCTCTTGTATCCATAGAACACACATACTAAAATAAAAAAAAAAAAAAAAAACATTAAAAAAAATAAAAAAAAAAATAAAATTAATATTAAAAAAAAAATAATTAATAACTAAAGAATTTCTAATAATACTATATGACCATTCGACAATCCGCATAAATGCCCAGAAAGTGGAGTTTAATAAACGTGTATCGAAATTTATTTTATATCGAAATCCCCAAAACTCTGTAAAATGCCCCAAAATGAAACGTGAATAAAAACTATATGATATTTTTTCAAAAATACAAAAATCAATATACAGTTGTTTTATTATATCATCTGCGATTTGGAAACACTTTTTGGTAAATAAGTAAAATTTAAAAAAAAAAATCAAGAATTTCTTCTATTTTCTATCTATCAAAATCATCTTTCATTTGCTTAAGTCTTTATATTATTGGATTCCATTGCGCTTCATGTTTATTCACTATCATTTTCTGGTCATGCTTCAATAGAGTTTTTCCATGTCTGTTCCTAAATTTCTTTTTTTTGCAATCAATTCATAAAAATTTGTAAAAATCAATATAATTTATTATATGTTATGCAAAATTTATTTAATTGAACTTGAAATTTAGAACAAATAATGTAATTTTGAATCTTATTTAAAAATGAGATAAATATTCACAGACATATAACAAAAATTGCTTTCATTTACTTATCATAATAATATTAAACTCATTCATAACCTGTAGATATTTAACATCACTAATAATATTTAGAACAAATATAATTAATAAATGCATAGAAGTAACATTCAATTTTTACAATCGATCATTTTTTTATACAATAGAAATAATAATAATTTATACAAATTATTTAAAATTTTTATTTATATAAATTTTTTATCAGGTGTCGAGTGCATTGAGCTTGGTTTCGAGCCCTATTTCCAGTGCATCTCCTGTCCTCGCGGCCATAAGATCAATGGAACCAGATGTTACGATGTTGATGAATGTGCTGTCTATCAGCCTTGTGATGACGCTGCCACATGCAATAATCTTAATCCAGGTTTTCGCTGTGGTCCATGTCCTCCCGGATTTGATGGCATTCATGCGCATGGTATATAGGAAAGGTTTACATCATAAGAACTTCTCATAATAATTTCTATTTTTTTTTAAGGTTATTCGGCGGAATATCTTTCGGTAGGATTTCAGAAACAAACTTGTTTGGACATAGACGAGTGTAAAACTGGATTCTTCAGATGTCCCGAGCATGCTACGTGCTACAATAGTATTGTAAGTAAATCCGAGTAAAGGATAAACAAGATAAACAATCTGATTTTTTTTTTACAGGGTTCTTACAGATGTCAGTGCCATGATGGTTATGTGGCCAATGGAACTTTTAGCTGTCTGTCATCGGCAGATCTCTGTCCTGATGGTAGCATCTGTGCAAAGAATGCGGAATGTGTTCCACTGGATATTGATCGTTATCAATGCCGTTGCAGTGTTGGTTGGGCTGGAAATGGTCTGATTTGTGGACGAGATCGTGATCTGGATGGCTGGCCAGATGAATCGCTCAATTGTGTTGAAGAGCATTGTCGTCGAGATAACTGCCCCGATTTACCGAACTCGGGACAAGAAGATGCCGATTTGGATGGTATTGGCGATGGCTGTGACGATGATGCGGATAGCGATCAGGTGCTGAATGGCAAGGATAATTGTCCCTTCGCTTATAACAATGATCAGATGGATTCGGATCACGATGGTATTGGCGATGCATGTGACAATTGTGTCTTCATTTCGAATCGCCGGCAGCTGGACACTGATGAGGATGGCCTGGGAAATGAGTGTGATGATGATATCGACAATGATTCGGTGCTTAATCAATATGACAATTGTCCTTTGGTACGAAACCCAAATCAATCGGATGTAGATAACGATGGTGTAGGTGATGTGTGTGACAACTGTCCGACAATACCAAATCCAGCACAAGAGGATCGTGATATGGATATGGTCGGTGATGCGTGTGACAGTGACATAGATGGTGATGATGATGGTATACAAGACTCGGAGGATAATTGTCCAATGGTCAGCAATTCGGATCAGTTGGATACGGATTTTGATGGCAAAGGCGATGCCTGTGACGATGATATGGATGGCGATGGTGTGCCAAACTATAGGGACAATTGTCCATTAGCTAGAAACCCAGAACAACTAGATAATAATCGCAATGGAAAAGGTGACATTTGCGAGGATGACGAGGATGAGGATGGCACGCCCAATATCATTGATAACTGCCCGAATAATTCAATGATTCATCGCACAGATTTTCGAACCATTCGTTCAGTCATTCTTGATCCAGAAGGCGATGCTCAGCTAGATCCCAATTGGGAGGTGCATGCCAATGGTTCTGAGATCACACAAACTCTCAACTCTGATCCAGGTCTAGTGGTAGGCAGCGATTCTTTTGGCGGTGTTGACTTTGAGGGCACTTTCTATATTAACGATGATACTGACGATGATTATGTTGGTTTCATATTCAGCTATCAAAGCAATCGTAAATTCTATGTAGTTCAGTGGAAAAAGGGTACACAAACCTATTGGCAATCGACACCATTCCGTGCTTCTGCTGATCCTGGCGTACAGATCAAACTCATTGACAGCAATACTGGACCCGGTTCAATGTTACGAAATAGCTTGTGGCATGCTGGCGATACACCTGGCCAGGCAAGACTGCTTTGGAAGGATCCATTGAATGCTGGCTGGAAGGAGAAGACATCTTATCGTTGGTCATTGATACATCGTCCCGCAATTGGTCTAATCCGGCTACGGTATGTTGTGCAAATGATTTCATAGAAACTTCATATGCATATCTAATTCTGTTATTCTCAGCATATTTGAGGGAGAACGTCTTATTCTGGATTCGCATAACGTTTACGATGCAATGCTAACCCTCAAGGGCGGACGACTGGGCGTATTTTGTTTTTCCCAAGAGATGATTATATGGTCGGATCTGGTTTACAAATGCAACAGTGAGTAGCCCTTTGGCCCTTTGGTCGTGGCCTCTCGACAAGCTCATCATCATCGTCATCGTCATTGTTGTTTTCTTTCTCTTTTTTGTTTTTTTTTTTTTTTTTTTTGTTTTCTCGACATCACAGCACGTGTACCGCCCCTCATCTACAATGAACTGCCCACACATCTTAAGCTCAAGGTGGAACTGGAGAACTAAGAGATTGGTTATGCCTTTACAAGCGTCTAGGTGTGCGCCTATATATACTATATGCTATATGTATGTCACTGTGCATGCATGCCTTATGTTTGTGTTTCATTTTGAACCAGCTGCCCAAGTAACGAAATGGAGCTGCCATAAATCTTAACCAAAATAACTATGTACTTATTATTTATTTATACGCTTAGATGCGTTTAATTTTTAAAAAATATTGCAAATATAAAATATAAAAATATTTTTAAACCCAAAAAACTAATTGATCGTTCCTATGGCAGCTGTATGATATAGTACTTCGATCCGGCCGGTTTCCTGTCGACGCTGATCAAGAAAATATAGTTAATTGCCTCTGCTACGCCTCCTAAGGGGCGACCCCCTGCAAGGTTATTGAAAATACTAACAAAAATTTGGCTTTGAACTAAAGAAAGGGAATTTAAATTTCCGTTAAAAAATTATAATAATTACAGTGCTAAAAATGTCAAAATAATTCAAGTTTCAGTTCGAAATACCTGGCGATCAAAAACTAACAGCAAGTGGAAGCACTTATTTTACTTTTAACATGAAACTGTTTATTTTAACAGGCGGTATAAATATATTAGAAGGAATGAGAGAATGTTACGAGCAAGAGGACAAATTTATGTGGCATACTTTCAGGCTGTGATTTCATTCGCCCTTCAAGTCGTAACCGAAATTTAAATTTCTTTTTTTTTCGCCCGTCTTGCTGCTAGTTTTTGATCGCCTAGTATTTTAGTCTGAAAATTCATTGATTTCTTTGACTTTGAATTTTTTTTTTCATTATTTTCCGTTCTCTCGTAACGACAATTAAAATACATTTAATTTCTACTTTCTGCTAGTTTCTGTTCATATGTTACAATTGGCAAAAAATTGAGTTTTTGTATGAAAAGTGTTTTTTTGTCTAAGACTGCAGGGGTGTGAAATCCTCAGCTCGTTGAAGATAACTTTCATTTAATGTTTTAAATAAATTTTCATTAAAATTTTACACATATTTTGTAAATAGAAGAGTAGTTTTTTTGAAATATGCCACAAAAAAATATATAGAAGATAGCTATAGTCGACTGTGAGAAATATAGAGAACCCCGCTTAGGAAAACCATACCGTATGTTTTCATAAATTTTCTGTTTACTTAAACTTATAATATATATTTTTATCCCATGTAAAAATAATATTCTCTCTGAGCTAAATAATATAAATTTCAAATTTCTATAAGCTTTTATTAACTTCACAAGATTGATTCGATTATATTTAAAATCAGAATTACTTTTGGCGCAAGCGATTAACAATTTTAAACATTCGTGTGTAATTGCTGTAACTTATCAACTTTAATGCGTTTCGCAACACTGTGGCATATAACCTAAGTGTGCCTGGCAAAAAAAATAATACGAAAGCTTTGTGCCAGTGTATTTCTCGGCTGTCAACATAGGAATAGTGCAGGCCCAAATTTAAAAACATTCGTCCACAGTAAATTTCGTCAAAATAGCCAATCAAAAAATAGTAGTTTTAATACTACTCATCCATTCAGAAATTCTCTCAGTCTTGCACCAAAATAGTTAGAGGGTAAGCATAACCTTTAATTCTTTCTATAAATAAAATATTAATCAATCCAATCAATAATTAGATAGTTATAATAATAATGGCCAGTTGCGATGTGCAAACCACTCCAGCGAGTGAGAGTTCAGAAAATGCAACAACATCATCTCAAACATCTGCAATGGCCACCGTCCCAACACTCAAAATGCACTTGAGCCCAGATGAAGCTCCTTCAGGTCGCCTAACCCCAGAAATACAAAATACGGAAGCTGAAAGTGTTGAAAATGTTTTAGCTTCAGTAAAAAATGGCATAACACCAACGAAAATTCCAAAACCAATTCGTTCAGGTAGTAATTGCAGTAATCGAAAATATACAAGTTTAATGAAGCCCATGTATATGGCGCCACGCAGTAAGGATAGCAGCCTTTTTAGCAGTACTAGCACACTTGTCAATCTAACTGAAGATTCTGGTATTGTGATGGATTTTTCGAACGTCACGGATGACAATGTAAGTGGTGAATTGCGAGTGCCACAAGAGCTACAGCTAAGTACGGAAACGATAATGGGAGCTGATAGTTTATCGGGACTGGATACAGCTGAACAGCAGACGTTAAGAGTTCTGCAACAAGCTGTAGCTGAAATGG
>JBAMBR010007279.1:0-27502 GCA_037044475.1 Zaprionus obscuricornis
TAAAATGATGCAAAGCATAGCTAAAATACTAAATATAATACCCGAAACGGCTACCTTACTATTCACACGGGGAAAGAGCATACCCAAAAGGAATACGCCGACAACGGCTCCCGTATTGAGACCTGAAATAGTTATCACAGATTGTATAATCGAACTGAAGTTCTGAACTATGTAACCACCAATAATACAATAAATTCCCATCAGAATAATGATGAATTTCATTGTGGCATTGGCACGTGCTTCCGTATGTCGTATAAATGGTTTAATATAGTCAAAGTAGATGACACCCGCAAGTGAATTAAGTGTAGCGGATAGTGTGCTAAGTGCAGCACTAAAAACGCATGAGATGAATAATCCAGGCATTCCAGTTAAATTTCCCATTATATCTTGTATGAAAAAGGGCATCATTTTATCTGCTTGGCTGACAATCTGTGAAATAAAAAGAAAATATATTAGAACTAACTCAATTGTTGACTTTAAAAAATGTTCAACTTACGCCGGCCAAAATGGGATCACAGCCATAATAGCGTGCAAACATTACAATGCCGGTGAAGGAGTTGACTCCCATAATTATAAAAAATCCGATGCCGGCTATGATAAGTGATCTTTAAAATAATAATTAATAAAAGAAGAAACAAAATTTCATAATTAAAATTACCTTTTGGCATGAGCAAAAGATGGCAGGGAGACAATGCGTTGCACACAGCTTTGATTCAATCCAATGTGTCCAGTCCACATAAATATACCCCCAATAAATGCATTCCACATTGTAATACGAATACGTGGATCTAGACGTAAACTGTTTGATTGAAAGTAAATCCTTGTAATATAAACATTTATAATTAATATTAAATTGCCAAATTTACTCAATATTTAAACGTCCTCCAGAGCTGGCATTCTCTAGCACTTTACTCAATCCGCCAGTTTGCCTAATGCCTAAGACTCCAACCATAACCACCGAGATTAACATTATACCACCCTGTACCACATCCGTCCAGACAACAGCCTTGATGCCACCCAGCATTGTGTAAAACACGCAAATAGATGAAACCATTGCATTTATCAGATGAATATTTAATCCAGTTACTGTAAAATCATAAATAATATATATAAATTCTTAAATATCTCAAGAATCTGATTTTTACCTTGTGAAAATGCCAATGAGGGAATAAACATATACACTGGCAACATAAAGAAAGCATTCATAACAAATGTTCCCGTTATCAGTTGACGAGTAAACTTGTTGAATCGTATTTCAAGATACTATTAAAGAAATAAATTTTTAAATTAATATTTAATGTTGTAATTGTAATTGTCGTAATATCATATTTACCTCATAACAATTCGATAGGTTGTTTTCATAAAAAACTGGAACTATAATAAAAACCAATATAGGTATAACAAAAATAATTGAGACCACAAAAAAAATGTAGGTAAGGCCATACGAATAGTTCTCCGCTGGTACAGACATAATCGCCAATCCGGAAAGTTGACTGAAATTCCGAAATAATATCTATTAGCTAATAAAATTTGTATACGTATTTTTAAACTCCTTAATTATTAATTTCAGAATATTAAACATGAAAACTATTATCGCAATCTAAAGGTTACAGATCATACGAATCATACCTGGCAACCAATGATATTGCTATGGGAATTGTTTGCATTTTCTTTCCACCTCGTAAATATTCTTCGGTTGTGTTTTTAGTCTTGGAAAAAAAGCCAAAGTAAATGCCAATTGAGGCAGATGCTGCCAACATTATTGTAAAAACTATATAATCCGTAATACCGAATCTTATAACATCAGCTGCTGTTGAGGGCAAAGTCTGTATTGGAGATATGGTTGTACTTGACATATTTTATCCGCTTATTTTATCCTTTTAATTATGTAAAGTTACTTGTTGGAAGCTGAAAGCGCACTGATCTGCATTCTAGAAAATATCGCTTGTTAACCGCATCCAGTAGCCGGTATCTAATCTGATTTTTTACTGTAGTCTATATAATTTATGGAAATGTTAAACTGATTATTCATAATCTATATAGAAGGAGCTTCCATAATTACTTTTATCTATGAGCATCAGTGTCTATGTCATTGATAAAGAATATGAGTCGATAGTCCAAAGCACAGTTTCATATCAATTTTTTGCATACCATAAACAATATTGCTCGAGTTTTATTAAATCATTAAATTATTAAAATTAAAAATTACATTTATACATATATTTTTAGGGTACCGTGTAATCGTATACATAACCAGCAGCACATATTAATATGTCCGTCGAACTTAATTTATCTAAATAATGACAATTTTAGTTATCTTAACCATTTGACTATCTAAATTGTTTATACCTCTTAGATCTAATTATTTTAAGGTTAATGCAATTTAGATAAGGACTTTGACAAACATCATATAAAATTCATTTACATTCGAGCATAATTTTATATGTTAATGTAAACTAAATTTTATAGTCATATTTTTTGAAATTTGCAAAAATTCTTAAGATAATGACATAGAATAAGACTAATAGAACTTTATGATCTTAACTCAATGGACATTTTTTTTTGAGTTTTCATTCATTTTCTTTCTTGATTTTCAATTCGGGAAGTTCTTCACCTGCCGTCAGTTGATAGTCAACAAATTTCCTTATCACTGGTGATAAAAGTTCTGGATCAAGCTTTTCATTTTTAGCGGGTGCTAGAAGATAGCTTATCGGAATTCCAACCAGCCATGTTATAAGAAATCCAATTGTTGTATACCAATTGAATGATAAATCCAAAATATTAAATCTATTATCCAAATTTTGTGATGTTGTTTGATTTAGTTGAACAAGTGTCGAGACTGTTGTGGATGTTGTTGTATTTAAGCCAGGACAATGATCTACGTTCATTGTCAGAGTATCATAATGATTTCGTCCCCAACTGCCGACGATAATGCAAGTCATGAAAGCAATACTGACTATGATACCAGCCACAGCACCCTAAAAGTAAAGATTTGAGTTATATGACTTAGATTATGACATACATATAGATATATATACACTTACCCGACCATGTGCTCTGGGCCATAGCATTCCAAGTAGAAATACACCAAAAACAGAACCAAAACTAACGCCACCAATCGAGTAGACAATCTGTAGAATCGAACTAAACTTCTCTACAGCAATCCCGCCAAAAATACAGTAAATACCCGAAAAGAAGACAAACAGCTTCATGATGACATTGGCCTTATGTTCCGTATGATGAATATAAGGTTTGATATAGTCAAAATAGACGATGCCACTCAATGAATTAATACTGGCCGATAGAGTACTCAAAGCAGCACTAAATACACACGAAATGAAGATTCCTGGCATTCCTGTCAAATGTCCCATAATATCCTGCACAAAGTAAGGAACCATTTTATCTAGCTTAGTGACAACGCCTAATGTAAGCGGATCACAATCATGATAGCGAGCATACATCACAATGCCAGTAAAGCAATTGAAAGTCATGATCAGAATAAATCCAAAGCCGAAAAATACCAATGATCTGTAAAAAATGATTTATCACTAACATATCTTTTATATTCTCAATATACGGATCTTACTTTCTGGCATGTGACAATGAGGGCAACGAGACAATGCGTTGCACACAACTTTGATTGAGACCGACATAGCCAACCCAAGTGACAATAGCAGAGCTACACATATTCCAGAATGTTGCACGAGTTTTTCCATCGAATGTGAAACTATAAAATAGAATAAAGTTAACAAAATTTCAAATAGAATTTTATTTCGATAAACTTACTCAATATCCAAACGTTTGCCCTCGCTAGCTATGCGTAATACTTCCCCTAGACCGCCAACACGATGTGCTCCCATAATGCCAACGAGAATTACAGAAATAATCATAATTCCTGCTTGCACTACATCTGTCCAAACAACAGCTTTAATGCCGCCCTAGTTTTTAATATAGGAAAACTTAATAAACTTTTGCTTATCACTAATATTTTTAATGAGTTTCTTACAAACATTGTATAAAAAACGCAAATGCTGCAAACGACAGTATTAATAATATGCACATTAAATCCAGTAACTGTTGAAAAATGTATTATTAGAATAATATCTAGTTATATATCGTGTATACTTACCCTGTGCAAAAGCCAACGAGGGTAGAAACATAAAGATTGGCAGCATAAAAAATAGCGTCAATACAAATAGAAATGTTTGTAGCTTTCGCGTGGTTTGATTAAAGCGCAATTCCAGATACTAGGAATATAATCAAAGACATGTTAATTGATAAGGCACTTAAAGAATTCATAAGATATGAACTTACCTCATAACAGTTTGTTATGTTGTTGTTATAAAAAACCGGAATAATAATGTAGTTGAGAACGGGTATCACTAATAACATACAGACGACATTGAAGTACCAAGTAATGCCAAAGGCATACATTTCGGCCGGAATACTCATTATTGAGATCGCCGATAACTGGCTGGCAACCAATGAAATTGCTATTGGTAAAGTCTTCATACGTTTACCACCCATCAGATATTCATCAGTGGTATCCGCACTCTTGTCAAAGAAGCCAAAGTAGACACCAATTGCAGCTGAAATGCTAAGCATAAATGCAAAGACTATATAATCCGTTGATTGAAATGTAAACTGTGAATTAGCCATGGTCTCGGCCGTTGCACCAGTTAAATCCGACATTTCTGTATAAGTTTTTTTTTTTTTTTTATTTATTTTTTGGTTCAGTCCAGTCTAGTCCAGAATCGAAAGCACAATAGGCTCGTGCACGGTAAATTCTGCCTTTTTATAGACTTTAGGACTTTATCTACGATTATGTCTAACCTCTTAAACAGACTTCGATAATTCGAGTATGAAAATATAAAAATTATTATCTATATGATATGCACTGGTTTTTATGATTACATATCAACTGAAGATATTCAGATGTGGAACTCCTACTGATAAACCTTGACAGTGATGACTATAGAATTGGCTTATCAGTTAACAAATTCATACACGTCAATGTCTCTACAAATTTGTCTTAATAATGCAAGTCATGGAAAGATTGTTGCCGTTTTGCATACTATGTATTAATATACATAAGTCGATTATCTTTATCAGACAGGACTCAATAAAATTATGTTGGGCAATAATTGAGTTATAATATAGACAAGTTTCTTAAACGATATACACATATCCTTCAAATGCATTAGCTGTAATAACAAAGTAAAGATATTAAAGCATTTCTCTTCGACAATAAATGATTTTCCCAAATTAAGAGTATCATCCCATCATCCAAAATAGAAAGCCTGAATTTCGTCTATTCAATTTTTGTTGTCTATCATTAAAAGTGCTATGACATAAGTTGCGACAACGTTGTTATTGTTGTTGTTGTTGTTGTCTTTCAACTATTGCTGTGGCACTTACCACATGCTACTTACTTGCCCCTTGCCATCTATCTGTACTGCAAGTGATGTCGCCACAGTTGAACGCAGCATGCATCAAATTGAAATTTGTTAATGATGCTGCAAGTTGTCTAAGTGGCTGCAGATGTTGTTGTTGTTGTTGCTGTTGCTGTTGCTATGGCTGGCAATTGTTAATGGTCAGCCAGCCCCTGCTGCCTCCCCCCTCCCTACCATCGCCCCTATTCCTGTCGCATCGCATCGCATCGCATTGCACTATACCCACATCCGAAAAACTCAGCTGCAAATGTCGAAATCGCTTCGTAATGAGTTGAGGCCAAGTTAAGCACTTGGCGCGTCTCCGTTTTGGATACTTGATGAGTGCTCTACAAGTCATGGCTACTGCAATCTGGTTGCCTCTTCGAGCCAAAAACAAAAAAAAAACAAAACCAGCAAAAAAAAAAAAAAAAAAAAAGTGAAAGGATTTATTCAAGTTGGCAAAATCACTGTAATTGTACATATCTGATTTTATATATACGTTTATATCTGTGTATATTCAATATGCGCATGATCATGCTGTAAAGTCACGTAGCATCTGTGTGAATTTTTTTTTTTATTATTTTTTTTTAGTGAAGCAAACTAAATTTGCAGTTTGCATTTTTATGGTCATAATTCTGTGTTAAATGTTGAAATTCTGTGTACAATGCTGAATTTTTATTATATTAAAAATTCATATTTTATTATAAGAATTTTATATATTCTAAAAGAATAGTTTTGAAATTCTTCTGAGAATTCTGTTACATATTTTTGATTATTTTTTCATCCCAATTTGCAGAAAATTAAAAAAACTTGTTGATTTTTTTTTTAACGGTGACAAAATTTACTATTTTTTTTATTATTTTCATATTTTTTTTGTTGTTTCTTTGTTTGTTTCATAAAAATAAAAACACTTACAAGCTAATAATGCGTTATAACACTGTTTTGGGTGTGTTTTGTTGTTCTTCTTGTTGTTGTTGTTTATGTGTTTGCTTTTGTTAATGTTCTTTTTTTTTTGTTATTATGTTGAGAAAACTATTTACAAAAAAAAAAAGAAACAAAAACAAATTTCACCCCAAATTTCGGGAAACTCAAATGCCGGGCGAAATTGCAATTTGAGTACGAATAGAAAAAAGAATAGTTTAAAAGAAATTACAGTCACTGAGCCTGGAACTTATGGAAAGAGAGAGTGTGTGTTTATGTGTGTATGTGTTTGATAGATGAAATAACACGAGATTTGATAGAGGATAATCAATATTGGGAAGGTAGATTGAGACGATAGATCAGATCGGGATCGATCGTTCGCTCTACATACATCTCGAGTCGAACTACATTTGTTTTTGTTGTTTCACTCAGCTCAGATCTTACATGGGAGGCGTGGCGCGTTCTTCTTCTTCTTCTTCTTGTTTATGCCAAGTTCACATGCTTGTTGTAGTAGTTGTTGTTGTTTGTGTACCCATAATTCCGTAAATTGTTATTGATTTCAGTTATTGCTGTTGTTGTTGCAGTTATTGTTGTTGTTGTCGTCATTTAGTCAGGCAGTTGATGTCAATAAGTGTCGTCCATTCCGTCGTTATTCATTTTTGGCAGCGAAAATTGTTTTTTTTTTTTTATATATTTTGGGTAAATGTGAATCATTTGGCTTAGAAGGGCGCGCCATAGCTGCCGCTGGGCCTGGATGGAGCACCATATGATCCAGATGGGGCACTTGGATAGCCACCACCGCCACCAGCCTGTGAGCTTTGTTGGGCGAATTGTGCTACTTGGATGGCCTGTCGGACACCTTCAAGATCGATGCCAACAACACGGCCGCCGCCACCACCGGGCGCACCATAGCTGGTTGATGGTGGTCCATAGCTAGATGATGGTCCACTTGGATAGCCACCACCGCCACCGCCGCCGCCACCACCGCCTCCCTGTTTGCTCTCCTCATTCAGAAGAATTTGACGCACTTGCTCCAACAATTGTGGATCGACATTTTGACCCTCCGATGTTTGGAAGCCACCACTGACAGCCTGATATCCACCGCCGCCACCGCCAAATGAAGAGCCTCCGCCAAAGCCACCGCCAAAGCCGCCACCAAATCCGCCACCACCGCCACCGCCACCACGGGGATAATTGTAGCCCGATGGGGGCTCAGCAGCGGCCAGAGCAGCCAGAGCAAACACTAAGAACTGTTGATAAGTAAAGATGAGTAAAGTAATCCAACGGTTATCCACGGTTATATGTTAATCCACAAATATTATTTCTTTGGTTTTTTGGTTTTTGGTTTTGGTTTTGGTTTTTGGCTACTTACCACTGAGAAGGAGTTCATAGCAATGAGTATTGTAGTGTATGTGTGGGGGAGAGAAGTAAAATTAAATTATAAGGTAAATTTAGTTGCTTTCGAGTGGGGAGCCAGCGACTGAATGCATTCCAAATGCCACGCAGGCCCTCTTTATACTCCAACTGAATGTGCTGCTGAAAACCATTGCTTGCGACGGCGTCTTCTTGCGTCGGTATCTTTGGCTTTTCCATTTTGTCGTCGTCGCCTCTTCATCCCTAGACTATATGGTTGATTTCAGTGGCTTCGTCAGAGCAACATCATTATCGGCAACTTCGTCTTCGTCATGATCGCTAACGATCCCCAAGTCGTTGAACGCTAACGATCATCATAGCACACAGAGAGACACAAACACAAACACAAACACAAGCATAAGCAGTAGCTGTTGTTGCTTTTGTTGTCGTTTTTATTTTGTAGCTGTTGGTGTTGTTTTTAGCTTATACCTTCAGCTTCATCTGCAACTTGTTTTGGCGGACGACCTGCGGCCAGCGTAATGTAGCTTCAACTCCAACTTCATCTTCAATTCGCTCTTCGACTCCTATTTCTACCCCGACTACAAAACTTCATCTTCAACTTTGATTCCCACAATAAAGCAAAAGCTCAAATAGTTGTTATTAAAGTGTGACAGAGACAGAATGAGAAAGAGAGTGAGTAAAGAAAAAAAATAAATAAAAAAAATAAAAAAATAAACGAAAAAACTAAAAAATAAAATGTCGCTAATAATTTTACTTGTTGTTGTTATTGTTGTTGCATTGGAAAATTTCTACGGCACTTTCCTCGCTTCACGTTTGCAACTCTTTCGACATTTTCGCTTAGACAGCTAACAACAACAACAACACCAAGAGGCAACCAAGGGGCAACATCGACAGCGACAGCGACATCTCGACTTGCGCCATAGTTTGACCAGGAAGTCATTTTCATGCAGCATTGATTTTTCAAGGAAAAATAATCGCCGTCGCACCTTATTGCAAATGTCACTTTCAGTTCAACAAAAACATCATTTGAAATACTAATATCTTATTATACAAAATAACTGTTATTCTATACATTCTTTATGACAAGCAGCGCCATAACATAAACAACATAAAAATTTCCACCTGTCCCAAAAGACAAATAAAAATTTAACAAACTGCCGCACAATTTGCACCTTGAGTGTGATTACGAAAGATGTATGTGGCTCTGGTATATGAGTCTGGGAACAAAATACAAAAAAAAAAAAACTCAAACACAAACACACACAGATACAGATACAAAAAAAAAAAAGGCATATATTATTTTCATGTGGAATAGTAGGGCTCTCAACTATCTTAAGTTGTACTAGTGGCATGTATAATTAACGTTGGCCGATTTCCCAAGGAGTTAAAAATTTAAAGTTACATTTAAATTAACATACAACAAGCCACCGAATTGTATGGTGAGTGAAGATCCAACTATATTGGATAGTTACTCACCTGGAAAAGAGAAGAAGAAACAGGTGATAAAGCCACAAGATAATAATATGGTACATATAGTACATATTTATGTATACGTAATTCGAACATTTGATTCAATTCACGTTCGCACTCTCAATTCATTTTATAGTCGAAAAATTTATTATGCTTTTGTATCGTTTTTAAAATGATATAACGTACTTTTTTTTTTCTTCATCTTCATCTTCTTCTTCTTCTTCTTCTGCTATTCAATGATTCCCCCAAAAGCCAATGAGTCAGTAAAAAATTGTTAAGAGTATTATAAAATATGTATGTGTATATGTATATAAAGTTAGTTCTGATGGTAAACAGTTCGTATACGTAATGTAATGTTTTCTTATGATTATCTATTTCCAGTCTTCCCACTGGAATTATGCGCATTATGTCAACATCAACAGCTCAGTGAGAAGAGGAGGTTCCACATTTGATTGGGGCAGGTTTCAAGTGTGCTCTTGACAGCATTTAAGCAAAGCAGACAGACAGACATACAGACACTTAGACAGACAAATCAAAATAAAAGCAAAGCAGTGAAAAGAAATGTAAAGAAAGAAATAAAAAATTGTCTGGCAAACAGCAACAAGTTGAACGAATGAAACCGAATCCCAATCATAGCGCCAAGTGCCAGTAAATTGAAGTAAATGAGGTTTATTTATTTATATACCAAATGTTTATATGTACATATACATATATACATATGTATGTGTATATGCATGTGTGTATGTGTACAGCATACATCTGTAAAGTTGACTTTCGCAAAGTGCAATGCTTTTGGCTGCCTTTGGATTGCAGAGTTGTGTTAAGGGCTTATTCGAAACCTTCACGCTTCAAAGTGAAGGACTTTTGCGGCTGCGTGCGGCGTTGCGTGGCAGCAGCAACAGCAGCAATGACACAAGCGGCACGACTCTGTATTCAACTCTCTGCAGTTTATCTTTTTTTTTTTTTTGGGGGCAACAAAGATGAAAGTCAACACTTAACACTCCAGTTGATGAAGACATTGAGGAAGGGGTACGGACAGAGAGAGAGAGGTTAGGCATTTCAGTCTGAGCTCAAGCTTGAATTGAGTTCGACTTCAATGACAATGCGCTAAATCATTTTTTGTTTTGCGTTGCTGTCTTAAATTATTTTTATCAGCTTCGTTTGTTATTGTTATTTTAGCTGCTGCCGCATCCGCTGCTGCTGTGACTATTGCGGCTGCGGCAACAACTACGGCTATGGCTGTGGCAGCCACTGTCACTTTGGATTTTAATTTAGTTTATTGTAATGATGTCTTAAGATGCCTTATGAAGGTCTCTCTCTCTCTATCTTTCTCTCTCACACTCACTTGCTCCCTTTGTCTGTCCATCTGTTGGATCGTTTCGTAATTATCTGTTTTGGTCAAGTGTGAGTTGTAATTGGAGTAGCTCTGACTCTGAGGGAACTTTTGCTCATTATATGTATGTATTTCTTTCTGCTTGGGGTGTCATTCTAAATTACGGGCTTTACTACCTCTGTAAGCCTCTGAAGCTGAAGATGAAGCTGAAGCTGAAGCCTGGCATTGGTCTCTTTTAGTCTTGTCTTTTATTTTTGTACATTTTGTTTTGTTACCGCTTTCGATGTGCTGTTTTGCCAGTTCGCTTCATTTTATATTTTTATTTTTATACCCGGTATTCATAGGGTACTAAGGGTATAATGATTTTGTATCACCAGCAAAAGTATATGATGTTCATAAGGAGACGTGAACAGGATCAGGATCAACAGCCAAGAGTCGATTGAACCATGTCCGTCAATACGTGCGTATACATCAGAGACTATAAGACGTTAGAGATTTTTATAATTTGGGCTTTATAATGTGAACGATCTGCGCGAATTGGTCCACATCGGATTATAAACATGAATGCTTTGCAATTTTTAATTATTTTTGTTTGCCGGGTATCATATAGTCGAGCACACTCGACTTTAGCTGTCTTACTTGTTATTTTTGCTTTTAAACGATTTTTTTTTTGCAACTTTAATAAAACGCTTTATTGCACGCCACAACGCATACTTTGCATGTATATACATATGCGTGTGTGTGTGTGTATGTGTGTGTGCGTGTCTTTGTATGCGTATATATCTGGCCAAATCCATCATTACCACGTCCACTAGGTCAGTGTAGCCGCATCATGACTTACATTTCGTTTTGAACGATTTATTTTTATTTTTTTTTGTCGGTTTTCTGAGCTTTGGTGGCGGCGGCCTAAGCAGATGTTCATTATCTACATACATATGCAAAATGTGCGTGCATGAGTGTGTGTGTGTAAATGCGTGTGTACATTGGTAATTGTTATGACACTCTAATTGGGGCAGACAACAGTAATAACCATAATAGCAAAAAAAACAAAGAAAAACAAAAACTTGGCAGACGCGCACAAATTATCAAATCGTCGAATGTCATTTGCCAAATGATCGATAAATCGATAACGCATTTATTGCAACATTGTCAAACTTTGTTTCAAGCATACAAAAAAAAAAACATTATTCATAATGTAGTTGATCATTGTGTACATTTAATTAAATTTCATTTAATTTTATTATAATTATCAATATCCAAGGCTTAATATCACTTGTAATCTCTTTCTGTTTGTGTTAAACAGTTTCATTAAATTATAATTGAAATATCTTAGCTCTTGGCCGTTTTACAAATATGACAAGCACATTAAATTTGCCAATCGTTAGCTGACATTTTGCAAATAACAAAAAAAAAAATAACAAAAAAAAAACAAATCATGATTAATGATAAAGAGAAACTAATTTTTCAACGCCTTTAACTTAGCAGTACTATGATATTTACAGCGTTTGAATGACAGTGAAGTAAAAATCTAGTGACAAATGCCGAGAATATCGCAAGCATCAACTGCTGATGATGATGAATATGCTGAAAATGCAAACAGTGCATACTAACAAAAACACATGCATATGCATACATATGCATACATACATACATACACACACACATAGTAATAGTTACATAAGGCGCCAACGCAGAAAAGAGCCCCTTGAGCTCTGATGGTGGCAGTAGCAACAACCTCGATGTCTTCTGTCGTTTCCTCAAAAAGACAAAACAAGTTTTTTATTTTGTCCAACAGACAGCGTCTTTTGAGCCATGCTCCTAGCTTTATGTAAGTCAAGCGTGGAGACTAACACAGCTCGCGACACAGCAAATGCAACTGCAACACTAACACCAACAACAACGGCAATGGCAACAACAACAACAACAACAAAGCAAACTGCAACCGGCATGAAGAAGGCAGATGAGTTGTCCATGTCGGTTGCAGTTGCAGTTGCATTTACTGGCAACGTCAACCAGAAAACAACGTTACTGTAGAAGTTGATATAGAGAAAGAGATAGAGAGCCCGCGGGTGACGGGTGATGCGGCAAAAAGCTTGCATGTAGTAAGTGTAAGTGAAATTGCATATGCAATGCGAACCGAAACTAGGCAAAAAAAAATAAAAAAAAATATATATATATATATACATATATTTATAAAAGAAAAGAAAAGATGCTGTGCTGTGAAAACCAAACGTGCATAGAAATGCTGAAATTGTTTGGGAAATTGCTGCGACACGTTTTTGCCATGTCTGCGAGGCCTCAGCTCGATTCGTCTGTCTGCCGTCTGTTGTTAGCTGAGTGTCTGGTTTTAAAGCTTTGGCAACGACTGCATTTTCATTTTACTACCAAAAACATGAACATGTCCACTCTCAACGGCGATCATTTGATCGGTGCAGTTGTGAGCGTCTGCTTGTGTGTGTGTGTGTATATTCTGCATACAAACTTTAGCCTTTGGATGATCAGCTTATGCAAAATTAGCAGCAGCTGCCTGAATGAACCTCCAACTTGCGTAATTCCAAAATTGCCTTGTTTTTTTTTTTTTTTTTCTGTGTGTGGTTTCTAGCCAGTGGCTATGCCGACCTTTAATGAGGGATGTGCCTCAAGGTAATTTTATTGTTGATATTTAAAAATATATATATATATTTTTTTTTATTTGTTTTGTTTCATTGTGTCTTACCTTTATGAAGTCATAAATGGTAAAACGAAGACTGGTTTTATTATTGTCTGTCAAACAAGAAGTAAAAACTAAAATAATAATTGCTGAAAAGATAAGAAGCTCATTATGAAATTATTTGCATACTTTTAGGCATATGGTCCAAAATAAAATGTAACCGATTTGCAAATGTACTCAGCTTGTTTCCGATTATTTAGAACAAAATATAAAAATGAATGGTACTAAATATCGATAATATCGAAACTACAGGTGTTGTAGTAACAAACAGATGTTAAATATATAAAAATCGTATATGCTATTCTAGAGTTTTCATAATAACAAAATTTTTAAAAATCAAATAGTACTTTAGCAGTGTAATTAATTTATGTATATGCACCACAGACGAATTTAAATATCGGTTATGCTTTTCCTTACAAAACAATGAAGTTGTAATCGATCATACATTTTAAAATTTTGTTTAAATACAACTTCAATAAAAATCTGGGTGGGACTACTGTGTTGGTCACACTATTTGCGAACAGCTGATTATGCATTAACCTGTGAATGGTCGGACGCCATTACGTTACGTGCTGACGAGTCGTGTACGTGTACAATGAAAATATTATAATACCCCTAAAGAACACAAAAAAAAATTAACATCTTTCTTGAGTCAATCAGCCAATTGGTTGGCTTTGCAACCAACAGCTACAATATGCCATTTTATCCTGCCGTCGTGTATATAACAAAATCGAATGCATCTATGGCGGTAATTATCTAACTACGCAAATATGCACAATATGTGTATACGAAATACATTCTACCACGTCTGACATATACATTTTACATTTACCACCCACTTTCTACCTTTGCAGGTAATATACATACAATTCTTTGTAATTGTATTCATGTTCGGCAAACTACTACGCAAGGCAAGTTTTAATTATTACTATTACTATTACTATTATTATTATATTTTTTTTGTAAAGTAGGTAGTACATATTGATATTTATATTTACATATATTAATTTCATATTTATTTACATTTTAGATATTCTTGGGCACATTGCGTGCCGCTGAATTTGAACATTTGCTAGAACGTTTCTGGTATGCACTAACGGAAACTTGCTTGGCCTTTACCGTATTTCGCGATGACTTTAATCCGCGATTTGTTGCGCTTTTTACGGTGCTACTATTTCTTAAATCATTCCATTGGTTAGCCGAAGAACGTGTTGATTTTGTAAGTAGTAAAACTTTAAATAATTACAATGACTGCAATATTTATAATTATATATATATATATATATATATATTTTTTTTTTTTAAACACAGGGAACGGTCTCCGGTGCTCGGCTGGCTATTTCATATACGTGTGGGCAGCCTGCTAACTATGCTAGGATTCCTTGATTATTTACTACTAATGCATGCTTACAATTCGACACTTGTGCGTGGACCCACTGTGCAGCTTGTATTTGGATTCGAGTATGCAATTTTATTGACTGTCATTGCCAGCACGGCCATCAAGTATGTGCTACATGCGGCTGAAATGCGTACAGATACGCCATGGGAGAATAAGGCAGTATTTTTGCTGTATACTGAACTGGTTATTGGCTTTATCAAAGTTGTGCTTTATCTGCTCTTTGTTGTTATCATGGCAAAGATTTATGCGCTGCCCATGTTTGTTTTCCGACCAATGTTCTTTACCATACGCAATTTCCGCAAGGCTTTTAGCGATGTTATAATGTCACGACGTGCCATACGCAACATGAATACATTGTATCCGGATGCAACACCTGAAGAGTTGCGCCAATCCGATAACATTTGTATTATTTGCCGTGAGGATATGATTAATCATTCAAAGAAATTACCATGTGGCCATATCTTTCATACAACTTGCCTTCGCTCCTGGTTCCAACGTCAACAAACCTGTCCCACCTGTCGCCTTAATATTCTGCGTACAACTGCTGTCAATTCAACGGTACTTCAAAGACCCGCTGAGGAAGCAGCCAATGCAGCTGGCGCAGCTGCTGCTCAACCAGCAGTTCCTGGTGTTGCTAATGCTAATGTAATACCGGGCGTATCAATAGGACCAACAAATGCAGCTGATCCCAGTTTGGGACAAACAACAGATCGTAACACAGCAGCAGCAGCAGTACCCACTTTTGCAGATATTTTCGGAAATTCAAGTAAGTGATAGAGTTAAGAACAATCTGAGGATGCAAGAACTTATCCTCCACTTGCTTTATGCTTTCTAGACACCTTGCCTAATGTATTGCCTAACCTAGCTGCAATGCCACCACCACCAATGATGAATCCCTTTTTGATGCAATCACCATTTGCTTACTTTACGCCTCCCATTGGGCCACCACCACCAATGCCACATGACTTGACCAAATTTAGCGATGAGGAACTACTCGCCATGGAAGGCACCCATCGCACTGATATTGAAGTCGTTGAAAGCTGCGGTAAGCGTGCCATTAGCGAATGATATTGTTGCATCAAAATACTGGCCGAGTCCAATAGTAGCATAGTGTTGCGCAGCATCTAAATCAATTTGTTTCACAATTAATTAATTGTATTCATGGAGAAATATTTGATATCGTTACCTTTAAACGTTCTTCAATATGAGTGCGATGGGTGCCTTCCATGGCGAGTAGTTCCTCATCGCTAAATTTGGTCAAGTCATGTGGCATTGGTGGTGGTGGCCCAATGGGAGGCGTAAAGTAAGCAAATGGTGATTGCATCAAAAAGGGATTCATCATTGGTGGTGGTGGCATTGCAGCTAGGTTAGGCAATACATTAGGCAAGGTGTCTAGAAAGCATAAAGCGAGTGGAGGATAAGTTCTTGCATCCTCAGATTGTTCTTAACTCTATCACTTACTTGAATTTCCGAAAATATCTGCAAAAGTGGGTACTGCTGCTGCTGCTGTGTTACGATCTGTTGTTTGTCCCAAACTGGGATCAGCTGCATTTGTTGGTCCTATTGATACGCCCGGTATTACATTAGCATTAGCAACACCAGGAACTGCTGGTTGAGCAGCAGCTGCGCCAGCTGCATTGGCTGCTTCCTCAGCGGGTCTTTGAAGTACCGTTGAATTGACAGCAGTTGTACGCAGAATATTAAGGCGACAGGTGGGACAGGTTTGTTGACGTTGGAACCAGGAGCGAAGGCAAGTTGTATGAAAGATATGGCCACATGGTAACAAAGAGCAGATAAAGCACAACTTTGATAAAGCCAATAACCAGTTCAGTATACAGCAAAAATACCGCCTTATTCTCCCATGGCGTATCTGTACGCATTTCAGCCGCATGTAGCACATACTTGATGGCCGTGCTGGCAATGACAGTCAATAAAATTGCATACTCGAATCCAAATACAAGCTGCACAGTGGGTCCACGCACAAGTGTCGAATTGTAAGCATGCATTAGTAGTAAATAATCAAGGAATCCTAGCATAGTTAGCAGGCTGCCCACACGTATATGAAATAGCCAGCCAAGCACCGGAGACCGTTCCATCTGTTAAAAAAAAAAAATATATATATATATATATATATATATATATATATTTATAAATATTGCAGTCATTGTAATTATTTAAAGTTTTACTACTTACAAAATCAACACGTTCTTCGGCTAACCAATGGAATGATTTAAGAAATAGTAGCACCGTAAAAAGCGCAACAAATCGCGGATTAAAGTCATCGCGAAATACGGTAAAGGCCAAGCAAGTTTCCGTTAGTGCATACCAGAAACGTTCTAGCAAATGTTCAAATTCAGCGGCACGCAATGTGCCCAAGAATATCTAAAATGTAAATAAATATGAAATTAATATATGTAAATATAAATATCAATATGTACTACCTACTTTACAAAAAAAATATAATAATAATAGTAATAGTAATAGTAATAATTAAAACTTGCCTTGCGTAGTAGTTTGCCGAACATGAATACAATTACAAAGAATTGTATGTATATTACCTGCAAAGGTAGAAAGTGGGTGGTAAATGTAAAATGTATATGTCAGACGTGGTAGAATGTATTTCGTATACACATATTGTGCATATTTGCGTAGTTCAGATAATTACCGCCATAGATGCATTCGATTTTGTTATATACACGACGGCAGGATAAAATTGTTGCTTTTGCATGTAGGCGTTGCCAACAACAGCGCTGGTCAGTGCCATACAAACACTTGAAATTAGCAACTGCATATTGTAGCTGTTGGTTGCAAAGCCAACCAATTGGCTGATTGACTCAAGAAAGATGTTAATTTTTTTTTGTGATTCTTTAGGGGTCAGTTATAATTAACGTCAAATACAAGCGTATAACAAAATTTGTATTTATTCGTTTGTATTGGCTGTTGTTTTCTTTTGTCTTATTGTAGCGACATTCGACACAATTAATTTTGACTTGCCCCTCTCAGTATCTTATATATATTTTCGTTTTTCGTTCTCCTGTTTTCATTGTACACGTACACGACTCGTCAGCACGTAACGTAATGGCGTCCGACCATTCACAGGTTAATGCATAATCAGCTGTTCGCAAATAAGTGTGACCAACACAGTAGTATTATTAAAGGCCCACCCAGATTTTTATTGAAAGTTGTATTTAAACTGAAAATTTTAAAATGTATGATCGATTACTACTTCATTGTTTTGTAAGGAAAAGCATAACCGATATTCAAATTCGTCTGTGGTGCATATACATAAATTAATTACACTGCTAAAGTACTATTTGATTTTTAAAAATTTTGTTATTATGAAAACTCTAGAATAGCATATACGATTTTTATATATTTAACATCTGTTTGTTACTACAACACCTGTAGTTTCGATATTATCGATATTTAGTACCATTCATTTTTATATTTTGTTCTAAATAATCGGAAACAAGCTGAGTACATTTGCAAATCGGTTACATTTTATTTTGGACCATATGCCTAAAAGTATGCAAAATAATTTCATAATGAGCTTCTTATCTTTTCAGCAATTATTATTTTAGTTTTTACTTCTTGTTTGACAGACAATAATAAAACCAGTCTTCGTTTTACCATTTATGACTTCATAAAGGTAAGACACAATGAAACAAAACAAATAAAAAAAAATATATATATATATTTTTAAATATCAACAATAAAATTACCTTGAGGCACATCCCTCGATTAAAGGTCGGCACCTTTGGCCATGATTAAGCAGACAATAAGCTGTCCAACTTTGGAAATAATTAATGCAATGTATAACCGATGAAAATAAAAAAGAATCACGCTGAGCTCGACAGGGCGTCGATTTCAGCGTCTTCGATTAGTGATTCACCTGCCTGCAAAAATATTTTAATTTTTGCACTTTTACTTTTTGGCCTGAAACCAAGAGAATCTTCATTAGCCACTGGCTAGAAACCACACAAAAAAAAAAAAAACAAGGCAATTTTGGAATTACGCAAGTTGGAGGTTCATTCAGGCAGCTGCTGCTAATTTTGCATAAGCTGATCATCCAAAGCCTAAAGTTTGTATGCAGAATATACACACACACAAGCAGACGCTCACAATTGCACCGATCAAATGATCGCCGTTGAGAGTGGACATGTTCATGTTTTTGGTAGTAAAATGAAAATGCAGTCGTTGCCAAAGCTTTAAAACCAGACACTCAGCTAACAACAGACGGCAGACAGACTAACCGAGCAGAGGCCTCGCAGACATGGCAAAAACGTGTCGTAGCAATTTCCCAAACAATTTCAGCATTTCTATGCACGTTTGGTTTTCACAGCACAGCATCATTTCTTTTCTTTTATAAATATATGTATATATATTTTTTATATTTTTTTTTTTGCCTAGTTTCGTTTCGCATTGCATATGCAATTTCACTTACACTTACTACATGCAAGCTTTTTGCCGCATCACCCGTCACCCGCGGGCTCTCTATCTCTTTCTCTATATCAACTTCTACAGTAACGTTGTTTTCTGGTTGACGTTGCCAGTAAATGCAACTGCAACTGCAACCGACATGGACAACTCATCTGCCTTCTTCATGCCGGTTGCAGTTTGCTTTGTTGTTGTTGTTGTAGTTATTGCCATTGCCGTAGTTGTTGTTGTTGGTGTTAGTGTTGCAGTTGCATTTGCTGTGTCGCGAGCTGTGTTAGTCTCCACGCTTGACTTACATAAAGCTAGGAGCATGGCTCAAAAGACGCTGTCGGTCGGACAAAATAAAAAACTTGTTTTGTCTTTTTGAGGAAACGACAGAAGACATCGAGGTTGTTGCTACTGCCACCATCAGAGCTCAAGGGGCTCTTTTCTGCGTTGGCGCCTTATGTAACTATCACTATGTGTGTGTATGTATGTATGCATATGCATGTTTTTTGTTAGTATGCACTGTTTGCATTTTCAGCATATTCATCATCATCAGCAGTTGATGCTTGCGATATTCTCGGCATTTGTCACTAGATTTTTACTTCACTGTCATTCAAATGCTGTAAATATCATAGTACTGCTAAGTTAAAGGCGTTGAAAAATTAGTTTCTCTTTATCATTAATCATGATTTGTTTTTTTTTTTTTTTTTTGTTATTTTTTAGTCATTATCACAGCTGCAAAATGTCAGCTAACGATTGGCAAATTTAATGTGCTTGTCATATTTGTAAAACGTCCAAGAGCTAAGAGATATTTCAATTATAATTTAATGAAACTGTTTAAACACAAACAGAAAGAGATTACAAGTGATATTGAGCCTTGAATATTGATAATTATAAACAAATTAAATGCAATTTAATTAAATGTACACAATGTTATAAACTATGTTAAAAATAATGTTTTTTTTTTCGTATGCTTGAAACAAAGTTGGACAATGTTGCAATAAATGCGTTATCGATTTATCGATCATTTGGCAAATGACATTCGACGATTTGATAATTTGTGCGCGTCTGCCAAGTTTTTGTTTTTCTTTTTTTTTTGCTATTATGGTTATTACTGTTGTCTGCCCCAATTAGAGTGTCATAACAATTACCAATGTACACACGCATGTACACACACACACACATGCACGCACATTTTGCATATGTATGTAGATAATGAACATCTGCTTAGGCCGCCGCCACCAAAGCTCAGAAAACCGACAAAAAAAGAAAAAAATAAAAATAAATCGTTCAAAACGAAATGTAAGTCATGATGCGGCTACACTGACCTAGTGGACGTGGTAATGATGGATTTGGCCAGATATATACGCATACAAATACACACACACACACATACACACACACACGCATATGTATATACATGCAAAGTATGCGTTGTGGCGTGCAATAAAGCGTTTTATTAAAGTTGCAAAAAAAAAAATCGTTTAAAAGCAAAAATAACAAGTAAGAAAGCTAAAGTCGAGTATGCTTGACTATATGATACCCGGCACTCAAAAAATAATTAAAAATTGCAAAGCATTCATGTTTATATTCCGATGTGGACCAATTCGCGCAGATCGTTCACATTATAAAGCCCAAATTAAAAAAATCTCTAGTGTCTAGCTCTTATAGTCTCTAAGATCTAGATATTCATACGATCATATAGACGGACATGGTTCAATCGACTCTTGGCTGTTGATCCTGATCCTGTTCACGTCTCCTTATGAACATCATATACTTTTGCTGGTGTTACAAAATCATTATACCCTTAGTACCCTATGAATACCGGGTATAAAAATAAAAATATAAAATGAAGCGAACTGGCAAAACAGCACATCGAAAGCGGTAACAAAACAAAATGTACAAAAATAAAAGACAAGACTAAAAGAGACCAATGCCAGGCTTCAGCTTCAGAGGCTTACAGAGGTAGTAAAGCCCGTAATTTAGAATGACACCCCAAGCAGAAAGAAATACATATAATGAGCTAAAGTTCCCTCAGAGTCAGAGCTACTCCAATTACAACTCACACTTGAACAAAACAGATAATTACGAAACGATCCAACAGATGGACAGACAAAGGGAGCAAGTGAGTGTGAGAGAGAGAGAGAGAGAGAAAGATAGAGAGAGAGACCTTCATAAGGCATCTTAAGACATCATTACAATAAACTAAATTAAAATCCAAAGTGACAGTGGCTGCCACAGCCATAGCCGTAGTCGTTGCCGCAGCCGCAACAGTCGCAACAGCAGCGGATGCCGCAGCAGCTAAAATAACAATAACAAACGAAGCTGATAAAAATAATTTAAGACAGCAACGCAAAACAAAAAATGATTTAGCGCATTGTCATTGAAGTCGAATTCAATTCAAGCTTGAGCTCAGACTGAAATGCCTAACCTCTCTCTCTCTGTCCGTACCCCTTCCTCAATGTCTTCATCAACTGGAGTGTTAAGTGTTGACTTTCAACTTTGTTGCCCCCAAAAAAAAAAAAAGCAAAAAAAAGATAAACTGCAGAGAGTTGAATACAGAGTCGTGCCGCTTGTGTCATTGCTGCTGTTGCTGCTGCCACGCAACGCCGCACGCAGCCGCAAAAGTCCTTCACTTTGAAGCGTGAAGGTTTCGAATAAGCCCTTAACACAACTCTGCAATCCAAAGGCAGCCAAAAGCATTGCACTTTGCGAAAGTCAACTTTACAGATGTACGCTGTACACATACACACATGCATATACACATACATATGTATATATGTACATATAAACATTTGGTATATAAATAAATAAACCTCATTTACTTCAATTTACTGGCACTTGGCGCTATGATTGGGATTCGGTTTCATTCATTCAACTTGTTGCTGTTTGCCAGACAATATTTTATTTCTTTCTTTACATTTCTTTTCACTGCTTTGCTTTTATTTTGATTTGTCTGTCTAAGTGTCTGTATGTCTGTCTGCTTTGCTTAAATGCTGTCAAGAGCACACTTGAAACCTGCCCCAATCAAATGTGGAACTCCTCTTCTCACTGAGCTGTTGATGTTGACATAATGCGCATAATTCCAGTGGGAAGTCTTGAAATAGATAATCATAAGAAAACATTACATTACGTATACGAACTGTTTACCATCAGAACTAACTTTATATACATATACACATACATATTTTATAATACTCTTAACAATTTTTTACTGACTCATTGGCTTTTGGGGGAATCATTGAATAGCAGAAGAAGATGAAGATGAAGAAAAAAAAAGTACGTTATATCATTTTAAAAACGATTCAAAAGCATAATACATTTTTCGACTATAAAATGAATTGAGAGTGCGAACGTGAATTGAATCAAATGTTCGAATTACGTATACATAAATATGTACTATATGTACCATATTATTATCTTGTGGCTTTATCACCTGTTTCTTCTTCTCTTTTCCAGGTGAGCAACTATCCAATATAGTTGGATCTTCACTCACCATACAATTCGGTGGCTTGTTGTATGTTAATTTAAATGTAACTTTAAATTTTTAACTCCTTGGGAAATCGGCCAACGTTAATTATACATGCCACTAGTACAACTTAAGATAGTTGAGAGCCCTACTATTCCACATGAAAATAATATATGGCTTTTTTTTTGTATGTGTTTGTGTTTGTTTGTTCCCAGACTCATATACCAGAGCCACATACATCTTTCGTAATCACACTCAAGGTGCAAATTGTGCGGCAGTTTGTTAAATTTTTATTTGTCTTTTGGGACAGGTGGAAATTTTTATGTTTTTTATGTTATGGCGCTGCTTGTCATAAAGAATGTATAGAATAACAGTTATTTTGTATAATAAGATATTAGTATTTCAAATGATGTTTTTGTTGAACTGAAAGTGACATTTGCAATAAGGTGCGACGGCGATTATTTTTCCTTGAAAAATCAATGCTGCATGAAAATGACTTCCTGGTCAAACTATGGCGCAAGTCGAGATGTCGCTGTCGCTGTCGATGTTGCCCCTTGGTTGCCTCTTGGTGTTGTTGTTGTTGTTGTTAGCTGTCTAAGCGAAAATGTCGAAAGAGTTGCAAACGTGAAGCGAGGAAAGTGCCGTAGAAATTTTCCAATGCAACAACAATAACAACAACAAGTAAAATTATTAGCGACATTTTATTTTTTAGTTTTTCGTTTATTTTTTTTTTTATTTATTTTTTTTCTTTACTCACTCTCTTTCTCATTCTGTCTCTGTCACACTTTAATAACAACTATTTGAGCTTTTGCTTTATTGTGGGAATCAAAGTTGAAGATGAAGTTTTGTAGTCGGGGTCGGAATGGGAGTCGAAGAGCGAATTGAAGATGAAGTTGGAGTTGAAGCTACATTACGCTGGCCGCAGGTCGTCCGCCAAAACAAGTTGCAGATGAAGCTGAAGGTATAAGCTAAAAACAACACCAACAGCTACAAAATAAAAACGACAACAAAAGCAACAACAGCTACTGCTTATGCTTGTGTTTGTGTTTATGTCTCTCTGTGTGCTATGATGATCGTTAGCGTTCAACGACTTGGGGATCGTTAGCGATCATGAAGAAGACGAAGTTGCCGATAATGATGTTGCTCTGACGAAGCCACTGAAATCAACCATATAGTCTAGGGATGAAGAGGCGACGACGACAAAATTGAAAAGCCAAAGATACCGACGCAAGAAGACGCCGTCGCCAAGCAATGGTTTTCAGCAGCACATTCAGTTGGAGTATAAAGAGGGCCTGCGTGGCATTTGGAATGCATTCAGTCGCTGGCTCCCCACTCGAAAGCAACTAAATTTACCTTATAATTTAATTTTACTTCTCTCCCCCACACATACACTACAATACTCATTGCTATGAACTCCTTCTCAGTGGTAAGTAGCCAAAAACCAAAACCAAAACCAAAAACCAAAAAACCAAAGAAATAATATTTGTGGATTAACATATAACCGTGGATAACCGTTGGATTACTTTACTCATCTTTACTTATCAACAGTTCTTAGTGTTTGCTCTGGCTGCTCTGGCCGCTGCTGAGCCCCCATCGGGCTACAATTATCCCCGTGGTGGCGGTGGCGGTGGTGGCGGATTTGGTGGCGGCTTTGGCGGTGGCTTTGGCGGAGGCTCTTCATTTGGCGGTGGCGGCGGTGGATATCAGGCTGTCAGTGGTGGCTTCCAAACATCGGAGGGTCAAAATGTCGATCCACAATTGTTGGAGCAAGTGCGTCAAATTCTTCTGAATGAGGAGAGCAAACAGGGAGGCGGTGGTGGCGGCGGCGGTGGCGGTGGTGGCTATCCAAGTGGACCATCATCTAGCTATGGACCACCATCAACCAGCTATGGTGCGCCCGGTGGTGGCGGCGGCCGTGTTGTTGGCATCGATCTTGAAGGTGTCCGACAGGCCATCCAAGTAGCACAATTCGCCCAACAAAGCTCACAGGCTGGTGGCGGTGGTGGCTATCCAAGTGCCCCATCTGGATCATATGGTGCTCCATCCAGGCCCAGCGGCAGCTATGGCGCGCCCTTCTAAGCCAAATGATTCACATTTACCCAAAATATATAAAAAAAAAAAACAATTTTCGCTGCCAAAAATGAATAACGACGGAATGGACGACACTTATTGACATCAACTGCCTGACTAAATGACGACAACAACAACAATAACTGCAACAACAACAGCAATAACTGAAATCAATAACAATTTACGGAATTATGGGTACACAAACAACAACAACTACTACAACAAGCATGTGAACTTGGCATAAACAAGAAGAAGAAGAAGAAGAACGCGCCACGCCTCCCATGTAAGATCTGAGCTGAGTGAAACAACAAAAACAAATGTAGTTCGACTCGAGATGTATGTAGAGCGAACGATCGATCCCGATCTGATCTATCGTCTCAATCTACCTTCCCAATATTGATTATCCTCTATCAAATCTCGTGTTATTTCATCTATCAAACACATACACACATAAACACACACTCTCTCTTTCCATAAGTTCCAGGCTCAGTGACTGTAATTTCTTTTAAACTATTCTTTTTTCTATTCGTACTCAAATTGCAATTTCGCCCGGCATTTGAGTTTCCCGAAATTTGGGGTGAAATTTGTTTTTGTTTCTTTTTTTTTTTTGTAAATAGTTTTCTCAACATAATAACAAAAAAAAAAGAACATTAACAAAAGCAAACACATAAACAACAACAACAAGAAGAACAACAAAACACACCCAAAACAGTGTTATAACGCATTATTAGCTTGTAAGTGTTTTTATTTTTATGAAACAAACAAAGAAACAACAAAAAAAATATGAAAATAATAAAAAAAATAGTAAATTTTGTCACCGTTAAAAAAAAAATCAACAAGTTTTTTTAATTTTCTGCAAATTGGGATGAAAAAATAATCAAAAATATGTAACAGAATTCTCAGAAGAATTTCAAAACTATTCTTTTAGAATATATAAAATTCTTATAATAAAATATGAATTTTTAATATAATAAAAATTCAGCATTGTACACAGAATTTCAACATTTAACACAGAATTATGACCATAAAAATGCAAACTGCAAATTTAGTTTGCTTCACTAAAAAAAAATAATAAAAAAAAAAATTCACACAGATGCTACGTGACTTTACAGCATGATCATGCGCATATTGAATATACACAGATATAAACGTATATATAAAATCAGATATGTACAATTACAGTGATTTTGCCAACTTGAATAAATCCTTTCACTTTTTTTTTTTTTTTTTTTTTGCTGGTTTTGTTTTTTTTTTGTTTTTGGCTCGAAGAGGCAACCAGATTGCAGTAGCCATGACTTGTAGAGCACTCATCAAGTATCCAAAACGGAGACGCGCCAAGTGCTTAACTTGGCCTCAACTCATTACGAAGCGATTTCGACATTTGCAGCTGAGTTTTTCGGATGTGGGTATAGTGCAATGCGATGCGATGCGATGCGACAGGAATAGGGGCGATGGTAGGGAGGGGGGAGGCAGCAGGGGCTGGCTGACCATTAACAATTGCCAGCCATAGCAACAGCAACAGCAACAACAACAACAACATCTGCAGCCACTTAGACAACTTGCAGCATCATTAACAAATTTCAATTTGATGCATGCTGCGTTCAACTGTGGCGACATCACTTGCAGTACAGATAGATGGCAAGGGGCAAGTAAGTAGCATGTGGTAAGTGCCACAGCAATAGTTGAAAGACAACAACAACAACAACAATAACAACGTTGTCGCAACTTATGTCATAGCACTTTTAATGATAGACAACAAAAATTGAATAGACGAAATTCAGGCTTTCTATTTTGGATGATGGGATGATACTCTTAATTTGGGAAAATCATTTATTGTCGAAGAGAAATGCTTTAATATCTTTACTTTGTTATTACAGCTAATGCATTTGAAGGATATGTGTATATCGTTTAAGAAACTTGTCTATATTATAACTCAATTATTGCCCAACATAATTTTATTGAGTCCTGTCTGATAAAGATAATCGACTTATGTATATTAATACATAGTATGCAAAACGGCAACAATCTTTCCATGACTTGCATTATTAAGACAAATTTGTAGAGACATTGACGTGTATGAATTTGTTAACTGATAAGCCAATTCTATAGTCATCACTGTCAAGGTTTATCAGTAGGAGTTCCACATCTGAATATCTTCAGTTGATATGTAATCATAAAAACCAGTGCATATCATATAGATAATAATTTTTATATTTTCATACTCGAAATATTGAAGTCTGTTTAAGAGGTTAGACATAATCGTAGATAAAGTCCTAAAGTCTATAAAAAGGCAGAATTTACCGTGCACGAGCCTATTGTGCTTTCGATTCTGGACTAGACTGGACTGAACCAAAAAAAAAAATAAATAAAAAATAAATATAGAAACAGAAACAGAAACTTATACAGAAATGTCGGATTTAACTAGTGCAACGGCCGAGACCATGGCTAATACACAGTTTACATTTCAATCAACGGATTATATAGTCTTTGCATTTATGCTTAGCATTTCAGCTGCAATTGGTGTCTACTTTGGCTTCTTTGACAAGAGTGCGGATACCACTGATGAATATCTGATGGGTGGTAAACGTATGAAGACTTTACCAATAGCAATTTCATTGGTTGCCAGCCAGTTATCGGCGATCTCAATAATGAGTATTCCGGCCGAAATGTATGCCTTTGGCATTACTTGGTACTTCAATGTCGTCTGTATGTTATTAGTGATACCCGTTCTCAACTACATTATTATTCCGGTTTTTTATAACAACAACATAACAAACTGTTATGAGGTAAGTTCATATCTTATGAATTCTTTAAGTGCCTTATCAATTAACATGTCTTTGATTATATTCCTAGTATCTGGAATTGCGCTTTAATCAAACCACGCGAAAGCTACAAACATATC
>JBAMBR010007280.1:0-62764 GCA_037044475.1 Zaprionus obscuricornis
AGTATCTGAAATATTACAGAATTAAATATCAGTCACAAAACATTAACAGAAATTTAGAGAGAAAAAAAATATGTAAGAATTTTTTATTCAGCATGAAATGAAATTAACGTAACGAAATAAAGAAGTAACAAAATTATGCATGACTATGTAATACCCGGTAACCAAATATTATTAATACGACATGCTGAAAATTTTTATGGATCTTTCACATTATTTCAGATTATAAGTGTTCTAAAATTTAGACATCTAGCTTATGGCTGTAGTACACTGTACGATTACTGGAGGCCTTGAGGAGCGTGATAATTTTTCAAAACAAACTTGACCTGACTGCAACTTATTCCAAGGAATTTGCATAACATTTGTAGTCTCTATTGCAAATCCAAACAAAGGTACAGACAGACATAGTCCAATTGACGCGACTGTTGAACCTGAACAAGAATATATATATATATACTACATGGGATCGGTCACCGCCCCTTTCCGTATATTACATGCATTTCCTATCGGATATCGGATATAAAAAGGAACTAGAAATTGTGTTAGGAAAATTTTCCGATTTCGATAACATGTCGAATAATAAAACATGCCTTGGAATTGAAATTATTTTATCTCTTTCTAACTCATTAACGAGTACCTGCTATCTATCTCTCTCTCGCTCTCTCTCACTCACTCAGTCAGCCAAATAGAGTGATTTCAACTTTCCATAATGTGTATAAAATGCTTGTTAACATACGCTTTCAACTCAATTATAATTTGTTTTTAGTTACACACACACACACACATACATACACGCACGCACAACACACACACACGCACTTAGAACACGCATTGGCATTTCCGTCATAACCATTAAACATTTAACAAAAAAAAAAAAAACCATCAAAATGCCATCAGAACGTTGTTGCATAGCAGCAGGCATAGCATATCATGGACAGGAAATGGAACCAGAATTCTTGAATTTAGATCCAGATCAGAATCTGGAATTTAAGCTGGCCGCACAAGACGTACGTGAATGCTTCTCCATCACACTATCTCTTACTCTCTCTCTTTCTATCTCTCGCTCCCTCTCTTTCTCAGTGTGCGTTTCTCTAACGCGTGTCTAAGTTAACGATTGCGATTATGAATCGTCTATGTTTGACAGTTGGCGGCTTCTGTTGGCGGCCCGACATCAGTGTCACATGACTGTCAGGAGCTGTCAGTCTGGATACGCATTTAATTATAAAACCAATTTGGACATGGATATGAATGGATCGATGGATCGATGGATGTGCAACAGCACGCCTGGGACTACTTGCATTGGCAATGACAGTGGAAATGATAAACGGCAACTGAATCTTAAAACTTCAACTGCTTCGTTTCTTGCGGTTACAGTTGCCGTTGCGATTTTGCTGTTGCCGTTGCCGTTGCCATTGCCATGATGAAACTGACATTATGGACATTACCTTTGTGGCAACTTGACGTAGAAATACGATTCTTCCAAAGACTCTTCTAGTGGCAACGCGTTAACTTGCAATTAGTTGCAATGTGTTTTGTTTTTATTTCTTTATTTATTTTTTTTTTATGTTTTTATAACCGTTTCAAGTATTAATTGAGAAACGCTTTGAACAAATATATTTAATGATCATTAGCAGAATTTTTATAGGTTTAGATTTTCATATATATTTATTTATATTTATTTATTTATGATGCGCGCCAAAAAAAAAAAAAACGAATTCTTTGAGAATTTTGTCGAATAAATTGCGTAAATTAATAAAAACTAAAATAAAATATTTATATTTATTTAATATTTAAGCGACTCTGCTGCGACCGCATCGAATGAGCGACAATCGAGAACTGAAACTGAACTTAACCGAAAAGAGAGTATGTGAAACAGACATAGAGACAGAAAGACGTAACAGACAGACAACCAGAGAGTGATAGAAAGAGATAGAGAGAGATAGAGAGAGAGAATGAGTGTGTGTGTGTGTGTGTCTGTGTAATTGAACGACAAAACGAAGACCGTAGAGTAGCTATCGATAGTAGTTGAATTTGACGTTGACTGCGACAACGATGACGACGACGACGACGACGACGACAACGCGTCGTACGACGTCGCAGTTGTTGTTATCGAAGTGAACCCCCAGAAGCGTCGACGTCGCCATCGTTGTTGCTGTGCTGCTGTTGTCGTTCGTATGTCGTTTAAATTAAAACTCGGAATTTGGCTGAAACCAGTTGATTTTCTACGCACACCAATAAACAACAGCGACAGACAGACGATCACACCAATACAAAAGCAATTGCAACTTGTTGACGCCTTTGCGTCTTTGCTGTGATTCGTGCGTTGGGTTCGATTCGTTTAAAATATATAATAGAATGGTTGCAACAACACCAATAACAGCAACAACAACAACAACAATTGCGATCTAATTGCTCGCTTGCATGCCACAACAACAACAACAGCAGCAGTCAAAGAACATTGCAAACAAGTATGTGGAAGTTTTTATATCGTTCATTTAATCAACTGCAGGCATACTGACTTTTTAATACCCGCAACCTGCGGCTATCAAACAACAACAATTAACAAAACACGCTTGCATCTATAATGAAAGCGTATTTATATATTTTTTGTTTATTACATGCAAACATTTAATAATACACCCCAACAGACAGTGCAGCTTCGCTTATAGTGAACTTCTTGAATAACGGAACATTTTCTTAATTACAATAATTAATAGCAAAATATTCTCATAGCATACTTTTGGGCATCACTATGCAATATGCTTAACGTTGCTTTATAGCATAATTATAATAATTTAATATCACAGTCGTCTATATATCTCAAAGAGACCATTGCATGACTGGCACGGGTATGTTGTGCCATGTCGTCTTTCCACAGGCACAACACATTGTCTGAAGACTGAGAACCTGCTGCTCAACAACAGATTTCCTAGCACATGCATATTTATGAGTCGCTTGGGGATCAGAGCGTTTCGCATGACAAGCGCGCGCATCGCTATTTTATAGGATGCGAAGCACAATATCTTAATTGTGCTTACGGCTACGCTCTCTCACTCACTCTCTTTCTCTCTCTCTTTCTTTCTAGTCTGTTGCTCAATCGCTGTCTCCCTAGGGGAAACTGTGCATTCTCTTGCTTATCAGTAAGAAAAAGTTAAAACAAATACAAATAAACAAATATGGCAAAAGATATTTGCAACTTATGTTGAATTCAAGATATTTTAGACTAGACTAGAGTTATAAAACAAATGAGCAACGTTTATAGCAGTTCTTCCTAAGCTATATATAAATTTTTTACTTTAGTAAAATCAACAATTATTATGCATACGCACTGTTGACACTATAAATTTTAAGTGAAATTTAAATAAAAATTATAAATAATTTCTGCAATTTTTTTTTAGAGTTATTTAAATATTGAGAAATAAATATTAAGTGTTTACTGTATATTTAGTTTTAGTTTCACTTAAATTATTATTATTTACAATTAAATATTAATAAAAAATTTAAATATATTTTTTTTTTAATTTTTCTATCATTCATTTTTGCTAATTTTTTACACACACAGTTTTTACTATATTGAATTTTTATTATTTCAAAGAAAATATTAATTAAATTTTGTTTTTTTTATAAATTTTCATGTTTTTAATTTTAGGCCATCACGCATACGCAGTGTTTACTGTACATTTAGCTGTACACATAATTAAATTTCAACTTGATTTTACTTCAATTTACTTCAATTAATATTGTCTTAAATTAACTCCTAAATACTGCGGCAGCTACCAACAATTTTGTGCATATTTTTTTTATGTTATTTTAAACATAAAAAATTTTTATTAGCTTTTTATGAGGCAATTTGTAGCAAACATTCAATGCATTCTAATCAATCGCCTTTTCAATTCTAAATATAGCAAAATAATTTATTCGATGCGGGTTTCATTTTTATTTATAAATTTTTTTTTTTATTTATTTTTGTTGGTTTTGTTTTTTATTTATTAATTTTTTCAAGGGCAATCAAAACTTTTATTATTTCTTTGATATTTGATATTTGATTGATAAAAATCTAGCAAGATATTTTATGATCACCCCTCGCCTAGTGCAAGTTTATCAACTGGCAGCTGAAGTTGTAGTTGTTGGACGTGATTTCAATAAATATATCAGAAATTTTTTTATTTATTTAGACATTTCCCCATGCAAATTGTGAATTACACGCAAAGCTTTTCAAGAATTATGATGAATTAACTGTACGCCGTAGAAATTTACCGTAGTTAAGAGATTGTTTTGTTGTTTGTCTGTTGTTGCTGTTGTAGGTATAAGATAATCATATAGCTTGTCGATTTCGATAATTATCGATAATAATGTTATTGTTTTCGTTGTTGTTTTTGTTATTTTTGCGTCGTCTATTTGCAGTCGCGAGGCGACATTGATAAGCGGCTGCGTGCTAGATTATGTAATTATACTACATAGATTTAGTTATATGCATACATAAACAATATTTTATTTAATTGACGTAATCGAAAGGTTATTTGGGCGTCAACGATAATAACAAATAGCAACAACAAAAAGTTTACGCAGTTTACTTTTGCTAGTATTTATTTTTATTATATTTTCTATGTTATGTTTTTTTGTTAATATTTATTAATTATTATTATTAATATTTATTTTTTATTTATTTATTGTAATATTTATTAAATTTTCATTTTTATATTTTAAATTAAATTATTAATAAATTTTAATTTAAAAACAAAAATGGGAAAATTCTAATAAATATTAAATAAATAAATAAAAAATAATAAATAATAATAATTAATAAATATTAACAAAAAAACATAACATAGAAAATATAATAAAAATAAATACTAGCAAAAGTAAACTGCGTAAACTTTTTGTTGTTGCTATTTGTTATTATCGTTGACGCCCAAATAACCTTTCGATTACGTCAATTAAATAAAATATTGTTTATGTATGCATATAACTAAATCTATGTAGTATAATTACATAATCTAGCACGCAGCCGCTTATCAATGTCGCCTCGCGACTGCAAATAGACGACGCAAAAATAACAAAAACAATAACGAAAACAATAACATTATTATCGATAATTATCGAAATCGACAAGCTATATGATTATCTTATACCTACAACAGCAACAACAGACAAACAACAAAACAATCTCATAACTACGGTAAATTTCTACGGCGTACAGTTAATTCATCATAATTCTTGAAAAGCTTTGCGTGTAATTCCACAATTTGCCAATGGGGAAATGTCTAAATAAATAAAAAAATTTCTGATATATTTATTGAAATCACGTCCAACAACTACAACTTCAGCTGCCAGTTGATAAACTTGCACTAGGCGAGGGGTGATCATAAAATATCTTGCTAGATTTTTATCAATCAAATATCAAATATCAAAGAAATAATAAAAGTTTTGATTGCCCTTGAAAAAATTAATAAATAAAAAACAAAACCAACAAAAATAAATAAAAAAAAAAATTTATAAATAAAAATGAAACCCGCATCGAATAAATTATTTTGCTATATTTAGAATTGAAAAGGCGATTGATTAGAATGCATTGAATGTTTGCTACAAATTGCCTCATAAAAAGCTAATAAAAATTTTTTTATGTTTAAAATAACAAATCTAAAATCTTATCTAAAATGTTATAGAAAACGAATTAATAATAAAGCAACAAAAAACTTTAATAGCAACCCTCGAGACGTTTGCTCGACTTTTCAACGAGTCATTTTGTTTACATGTGCCGCGTAATATTGTTTATAATAAATAAATCACTTTTCCTAAATGCCAAGCACAAAAAACAAGCTTTCGTAATTATGGCAAAAGGCAAAAAAAAAATAAAAATAAATAAATAAATAAACTAAAAACTAAAGTAAAGCAAAAGAATCGAAACTCAACGACAATTGGCAGTGACGAAATTCGCATGAGCTACACAGAGCTCTCTGCAGTCTTAACATGCATATATATATGAATGTAGATAGATAATATATATATATATATATAGATATAGCTGGGAGATATGATTTATGAGCTGACCAGTAATAAATCAGTCGATGAAATTGTTAAAAAAAAATATGCACAAAATTGTTGGTAGCTGCCGCAGTATTTAGGAGTTAATTTAAGACAATATTAATTGAAGTAAATTGAAGTAAAATCAAGTTGAAATTTAATTATGTGTACAGCTAAATGTACAGTAAACACTGCGTATGCGTGATGGCCTAAAATTAAAAACATGAAAATTTATAAAAAAAACAAAATTTAATTAATATTTTCTTTGAAATAATAAAAATTCAATATAGTAAAAACTGTGTGTGTAAAAAATTAGCAAAAATGAATGATAGAAAAATTAAAAAAAAAATATATTTAGTTTTAGTTTCACTTAAATTATTATTATTTACAATTAAATATTAATAAAAAATTTAAATATATTTTTTTTTTAATTTTTCTATCATTCATTTTTGCTAATTTTTTACACACACAGTTTTTACTATATTGAATTTTTATTATTTCAAAGAAAATATTAATTAAATTTTGTTTTTTTTATAAATTTTCATGTTTTTAATTTTAGGCCATCACGCATACGCAGTGTTTACTGTACATTTAGCTGTACACATAATTAAATTTCAACTTGATTTTACTTCAATTTACTTCAATTAATATTGTCTTAAATTAACTCCTAAATACTGCGGCAGCTACCAACAATTTTGTGCATATTTTTTTTTAACAATTTCATCGACTGATTTATTACTGGTCAGCTCATAAATCATATCTCCCAGCTATATCTATATATATATATATATATTATCTATCTACATTCATATATATATGCATGTTAAGACTGCAGAGAGCTCTGTGTAGCTCATGCGAATTTCGTCACTGCCAATTGTCGTTGAGTTTCGATTCTTTTGCTTTACTTTAGTTTTTAGTTTATTTATTTATTTATTTTTATTTTTTTTTTGCCTTTTGCCATAATTACGAAAGCTTGTTTTTTGTGCTTGGCATTTAGGAAAAGTGATTTATTTATTATAAACAATATTACGCGGCGCATGTAAACAAAATGACTCGTTGAAAAGTCGAGCAAACGTCTCGAGGGTTGCTATTAAAGTTTTTTGTTGCTTTATTATTAATTCGTTTTCTATAACATTTTAGATAAGATTTTAGATTTGTTATTTTAAACATAAAAAAATTTTTATTAGCTTTTTATGAGGCAATTTGTAGCAAACATTCAATGCATTCTAATCAATCGCCTTTTCAATTCTAAATATAGCAAAATAATTTATTCGATGCGGGTTTCATTTTTATTTATAAATTTTTTTTTTTATTTATTTTTGTTGGTTTTGTTTTTTATTTATTAATTTTTTCAAGGGCAATCAAAACTTTTATTATTTCTTTGATATTTGATATTTGATTGATAAAAATCTAGCAAGATATTTTATGATCACCCCTCGCCTAGTGCAAGTTTATCAACTGGCAGCTGAAGTTGTAGTTGTTGGACGTGATTTCAATAAATATATCAGAAATTTTTTTATTTATTTAGACATTTCCCCATTGGCAAATTGTGGAATTACACGCAAAGCTTTTCAAGAATTATGATGAATTAACTGTACGCCGTAGAAATTTACCGTAGTTATGAGATTGTTTTGTTGTTTGTCTGTTGTTGCTGTTGTAGGTATAAGATAATCATATAGCTTGTCGATTTCGATAATTATCGATAATAATGTTATTGTTTTCGTTATTGTTTTTGTTATTTTTGCGTCGTCTATTTGCAGTCGCGAGGCGACATTGATAAGCGGCTGCGTGCTAGATTATGTAATTATACTACATAGATTTAGTTATATGCATACATAAACAATATTTTATTTAATTGACGTAATCGAAAGGTTATTTGGGCGTCAACGATAATAACAAATAGCAACAACAAAAAGTTTACGCAGTTTACTTTTGCTAGTATTTATTTTTATTATATTTTCTATGTTATGTTTTTTTGTTAATATTTATTAATTATTATTATTTAATTATTTTTTATTTATTTATTGAATATTTATTAGATTTTAACACCTATTAAATTTGCTCTTTTTACCAAGTTCTTAATAATTTTATTAATAATTTCAATTTATGAGCTTTTTCAATATCAATTTTCCGTTAACTAATGCTGAATATCAACAGCAAAGCTTGCGCTGTTTTTTCTAAGCTTTCGGTGCAACACGTTAAACTTATTCAGCAAAAGCTTCACGTAAAGCACAACTCGATAGGCACAATAAAAGAGCACGAACAACTTTTGTAAACAAAAAGTAAAAACAATGGAAATAAAATATACAAAAATTACTTAAAACTGTTAAATATTTTTCTTTTACTGGAACTTGAATTTGTTTCATTTATTTAAATATATTTATTTATTTATTTATTTATTTAAGGGCATTTTCTTGGGTCAATGGCAGACAATTCATTAATAAACATTATTTTATCACAATAAAATCAACAGCTGTTTTCATGCACACCCAGAGAGAGAGAGAGTCTGTTACGTTACTTTGTATTACGTCGAAAACGTTTACATACAGACTCTCTCTCACTTTTCAGCTTGCTCTTTGAAATGCTCTCTTTGATGCTGTGTTCTCTTCTTCATTGACCGCCCTAAAAAAAGCTGCCAAGATCTGACCACATTCCGCAGCGCAAGGTTTGACATTTTGTTTACGACTGCGATTTATCTGTTGCTCTCTGCGCTCTCACCCAGCCGCACGAAACTCTTCTGCTCTCTCTCAATATTCGATTGGCAGCCGTGTCACAGATGAAGAACATTTTGAAAGGTGATCTGCAAGTTGTAAACGTAAACAATCAGCGATGTTGGCAGCGGCGAAACGCCAACAACGTCGGCAGCGCTGCCAATGTGACGTTACGTTAGTGTTAAAAAAAAATAAAATAAAAAAAAACAATGTGCCATTTCGGCAAAAAATTTGATATGCCGCTTATAACGCGAATGACAACTAAACCCAATGAAGAAGGGTTTAAAAGAAGAAGGGAAAGAGAGGGAGACAATATGCTGACAAAATGACTTTTTCATATGGTCAAAAAAAAGGGGCGCGACTGAGCTCGTAAAACACCAATTAGCTGCAGCAGTTAACCAACTAAACATAAAGAAGCAAGAAAACGAAAAGTAAATCGAAAAACTAAAAAAAAAACCTGCTCAAAAAATAGAATCGTAGAATCTTAATTAAATTCAGTTTGTCTAAGAACAAGTTGCTGCTTAAGTTTATTTTTAGTATTTAAATTATGCGGTCAAATTATAATAAAAAAAAGTTTAAACAAAGTTTAGCATTTAAATTTATGATTTGTCAGTTTTGATTGTTAAATTTTTAATTTATTTATTTATATATATTTTTATTTTTTTTTTATATTATTTCGCTCACAAATTCCGCATAATTTCCTCGTCTTTTTTTTTGTTTGCTACATTTTAAACTTATTTGCTTTCAGTTAATAAAATGATGAAAAATTTGCTGAATTTATACATTCAATATTTTATATGTTTATTTATTTTTTTGTTCGTCGTCATTTTAAACTTATTTGCTTTCAGTTAATAAAATGATGAAAAATTTGCTGAATTTATGCATTCAATATTTTATATGTTTATTTATTTTTTTTGTTCGTCGTCATTTTGTTTACTTTATTTTGCATTTAATGGAACTTTAATTGTTATACAATGTGCAATTGGTAGAAATTATTTGTTAGTTTACAGTTACATTTGTTGTTTCCTCTTTTGCGTTGTGTTCTCTTCTTCTTCTTGTTTGGCATTTAAATAGTTGCGCAGTTGTAAAACGACGCCGGCGACGACGCGTCGCAAAATACTCAAATAATTTTATGGCACAAATTGTCAGCTTTTTTTTTCGCTTTCTTTGTTGTTGTTGTTGTTGATCGTGTTGTTTTTCGCTTGTTATGTCGTTGTTTTTTGTTTGCTAAACTTTATGACAAAAGTCTAAAAATAAATACGGGGCGCGCAAGCGAGCAGGCAAGCAAGCAGAAGAGCAAAAGTACAAACGATCGAACAAATAGCAACAACAAGGCGCCGCCTTTGTTTGGAGTACGAAATAAAAGAAAAAAACAACAGAAATAGAAACAGAAACAGAAACAGAAACAGAAACAGAAATGCATGTAATGCAATAGCAATAACAGCAATAATAATAACAACAACGACAGCTAGAGAAACGACTCAAGATTGAGTGACAAAGGGCTTAAGCCTTGCAGAGAGAGCTTTGAGGCTGAGCTTCTTCATTGATTATTCAATGCAGGCACAAGGGCAAGACTCAAACACACACAAATGTAAATATAGGGAGAGGCAAGCAGAAAGAGCGGCGGTATACATATGTATATGACTAGCTGTTAGTTTAAGGGCGCTCAAAATGGCGATAGCCTCCGTCAACTTTCCACTCGATTGTGCAATCGCAAATCGTAGGCGTAGTCCATAAATAAAATCTTACATATTTATATATTTATTTATATATAGAAAAGTACACGTACAATTCACGTACTTACATACATATTTAATTACGTTAAGTACGTGCAATTGTACGTATGTTTATACATGTGAATATTTATGTACATACAATATAATAAATCATGCAACAAACGGTAAACAATAATAATAATTGCATATTAATACTCACATTTTGACAAGCTGTTGAAAAATCCACAAAAAGTAAAGTGTCGTTAAGCGTTCCCTCTCTTTCTATCACACTCAGTCCACTCGCGCTCTCTCTCTACCTTCCTCTCCGACACTCTCTTGCGCGCAGACAGTTTTTATTTTTCGCTGCTTTTCTTTGCGGCGCTCTTCTTTACGCGTTGCGCAGCCGGCTTTTAAAGAAAGCTGTTGTTGCTGTTGTCGTTGTTGTTGCTGCTGCTGCTATTTCTGCTGCTTCCACTTGTTGCTTTTTTAAATATGTTTGTACACATATACATACATATGTTTATATATTTATTGCCGTTGTTGTTTCTCTTGTTGTCTGTTGTCTACAGGAAGCACAAAATTAAGCTACAACGCAACACATATGCAGGCGACGCATATGCCGACGTTAGCGTCAACGTCAACAGCAACGGCAGCGTTACTGCACGCGCTGCACTTGGTACTTTGTCACAATGTTATTATTATTATTGTTGTTGTTGTTGTTGTTATTCTTGTTGTTTTGTATTCTTCTTCTTATTAGCTTGCAGTTGGACTTCACTTGGTGCGTGCGTGTTATTTATACGTATGCGTGTATTAAATTAAGCTTATAATGTATTCACTGAAAAAAAGAGCAACAAAAACAAAAATGTATGACAATCTTTTTTTGCTCTCACAAATAACTCTAACATGCTCTTGCTCTTGCTCGTGCTTGCTTGGCTCTCTGTCTTTTGTTATCACCTGAGCAGCAAGCGACGCTCTTTGACACTAATGCTTTGCTCTCTCTCTCACGCTCTCTTTTGTATAGTTGGCCTGTCTGCATTCGGTTTTTTTTTTTTTTTTGCTTTTGCTTTGCCTTTGTTGTTGCTTTGTTTTGCTGCTCTGCTACTCTGCTGCTGCCAGCGTAGCGTAGTTAACTTGACAGGCAAACGGCAACAACAACAAAATTGTTGTTGCTAAAAATAGAAGCGCGCGGGCAGCAGAAATAACAAACGAGACAGAAACGAAGCGAGCTGCGCACAAATTGGAAAAAAAATAAATATACACACGTACAGACATGTATATATACATATATATTTGTATATGTATGCTTGTGTATGCATGTATTTGTATATAAAAATGTGTGTATGTGTGTGTGCGGCAAAAACACTGAAAAACTACACAACAAGAAAAGCAGCTGTGAAGCTGAAATGGAAAAACTTTTGCAAAAAGGAAAATGCGACGTAAAATTTAACGAGCAGAAGCAGAGGCCAAAAAAAAATTATAATAAGCTGCGTGGGCAGCACTTCTTCTTCTAATAAGAACGACAGAGTGAATTAGTCAAAGATAGAGAGAAAGAGAGAGAGAGACAGAGATAGAATGATTTGAACATATGTATTGCTTGTAATTGCAAAGCTTTGATTGATGTTCAGTGGCAGACGCAGCTTTTGATTTTCATTACAATAGCAACAACAAAATTATGCAAAGCAAATGTCGCTTAGATGCGTCACTTGCTAGAGTGAGATAGTGAACTAGACAAAGAAAGAGATACAAATCAAATTGCTAGCGATATTTTAAACGCTTTTAATTAATGCACAAAAAAGGAGTAAAAACAGCAGCAGCAACAAAAAAAAATAAAACACAATTTATTAATTTTACACTATAAATTAAGCAACGTGCGTTGTTCTTATTGTTGTTGTTGTTGTTTTAATTTTTTTTTTCTTTTTCTTTTTGTGTTTTAATTTTTTTTTTTTTTTTTGTTACTGCAAGCGACTAACTAAAATGTCAAATGAGCGTGTGCTTTTTCTCTCCTCCGCCTTTGCCTTTGCCTCTTCCTTCTCCTCTCACTCTATCTCTCTCTCTCACTCTTTCTCTCTCTTTTCATCATTCTATCTCCGTCGCGGCCGCTTAATCTTTCGCTCTTGCAGCGCGAGGTTGACAAGTGCATTTTTCAACTATCAATGATTTTGTTTTTTTTTTATTATTTTTCATGTGCGTTTTGTGTTTCACATTTATTATATTATTAGTTCAATTGTTTACGTTTAATGTTGAATAATTTGCACATATGGAATAAAGTTTTGTTACTTTAATAGTTGTTGTTTTTGGCACTAAGAATTGAGCACACGACGCGATATGCGCTAAGATCGTACGACTAAAAAGCAAAAGCAACAAAATTGACAAGCGCACACACGACAACGATGCGGCGATATAACACACCAATATATCGAACCGAACGCAATGAAAGCGAGAAACAAACTAAACGCAGAGCGCATCGCGCACCATTGAAAGCCGTTCAAGCAGGCCCATGTCAAAGAGAATGGAAAGCTCGCTCGCGTGGCAATTCGAACTTCGAAGTTGCAAAGAGAAAGACTGAATTATATGATCCAACTAAAAAAAGATTAAATAATAAATAAAAATATAATAAAACTATACTTTTAATTAGCATATACTATAGATTGCATCATGTTTTTAATTTAATTTTATTTTATTAACATAACTAAATCAAAGATATACAGTTATTCAAGTTGTTATATTCGTTAAGAGCAGCTTGGCGCCCAGACATGTTTATGACAGCAAAGAACAAAGAGAATGCATAATAGCAACTGGAGAGCAAGAGTGAGAGAGAGTCACAGTGAGTGAGAGCGGCAACAGGTAGTTTTATGTTTGTGTTTTGACTGCAATTGGACTGCGTCTGTATTTACGCTTAATTTGGAACATATGGGGAAGTTTAGCACCCGGGCGATGGGAGTTCTCTTCGATTGAAATCAAGTGGAACGAAATAAATACAACTAGTGAATATTTTAATATTCGAATAGTTAAAACCAATTAAAGTGAACGAACGACCGAATGAACACGCACGAATGAATGAACAAAACGAACGGTATGCAAATAGGTCAAGTTCATTTTTAGAACTGTGCGCGAATCTCTTCAGGGAGCTAAATTAAACCACTAATATACAGAATATATCTAAATATACCCGATTTCAATTATAGCTTAACTCAGACACAAGAATACAGTAACAACAACAAAAATTAAACGAAACTATGCGATAAGTGTAAAACATTGAAAAAAAAAGAAAAAAAAGAGCAACTAATAGAGAAGAAGAATGTTAATTAAATGTCTACTCAATTATTTAATTAAATGCTTTACAGGCGAAACATTTAATGTTATTTAAAAGCAAATTAATTTATGATTTTTATTTCTTTTGGCAGATATCTGCAAAAAAGCTTTCTACAAAAATGTATCACTTCATTGTATAGTTTATGCACAAACCAAGCTAAAAAAAAAACTTGGTTGTCACACACACTAAAGCGGTTGCGTGTCTTTGCTTAAAAAAATTACCCAATTACTGCTTGCTCACTGCGAGAAGCTGCATGTTATTTGAAATTTGCGCATATCTCAGTTAGTTGCATTTCTTTTACTCCCATAGGACATACTGATTGAACTTCACAAGTGTAAGCGAGACACAGCTCTACTGCCATTTTTTGCACATATTTAGGGGTGGAGCCAGAATATTGGGTAATGCATTCAGCAGGGAATATTAAGCAGTAATGGCTAAGGGAAATTTTATTAAAAAATTATAAATTGAGGTAAACATTTAATAAATATTTGAAAAATAATTTAAAAAAATTAAAGAAATTTATTTAAAATATTTAGCAATTTATTAAATTATTTATAATTTTGTATAGCCTCATTTGATAATTACTTGACACGATCTTGTCACACAAGCTTATCCCAGCATTAGTTATTATATTTCCCCATATTCCCCTGCACTCTGCCCTTTGCATAGTGAAAGAGGCGTTCCAAGCCAGCCACCCACTGGGTTGCTGCGTCGCTGCTGCGCTGCTACTGTCGCTGTCGCTGCCGCTCTGCTCGTTTGCTGTTGGCTCAAGGAGGCGGGGCAGCTATGGGAGTTGAGAGACGTGGCGAGGCGAGGAGGCGGCAGCAAAAGTTGATTAGATGGATTTCGTTTGGTTTTTGTGTTTTTAATCACACACCAATTTCATTTATTAAATCTTCGCATCAGCATTTCATTTTTCGTATTTTCCTTCAGCTTCCGTTTTGCTTTTCCAACTGTTTTTTTTTTCGTTTTTGTTGTTGTTTGTATTCGTGTATTTGTTGTTGTTACTTTTGCTGCTCTTCCGACGGCATTTGCTGTATTCTCGCCTTTGCCTTTTTTTTCCTTTGCCAGCTTTGGCTTTTCCCTCTCTCTCTCTCTCTCTCTCTCACTTGCATTCTTCAACTCTCTTCCTCTCTCTATCTATATATCTCTTTCTTCTTCTTGTTTTACTTTTTCGCACGATTTTGTTTATTGTTTTTCTGTTTGTGTAACTTTTTCATCTCTCTGTTTGTGTGTGTGTGTGTATAAGTGTGTGTGTGTGCTTTTTGTATTCCTTTGCACTCACTCATTGTCACGAGCAATTTACGCCGCCTGCCGCTGCTACTGCTGCTGCTGCTGCTTCTGCTTGCTGACTGCTGCCAGCCAGCCTGCCACGCCCCCTACCAGGCAATGTTTGCTGTGAAACTTTTTACAAAATGAAATTGTTTTCGTATTAACAATTTCATTAAAATTAAATTACTTTTATTATTACGACTCTGCGCTGCGTTGCGTTGCGTTGCCTTGCCGGCTGAGCTTTTGCTCTTTGTTGTTCTTGCTGCTGTTGTTGTTGCTCTTTATTCGTGCGCTCTTCATTCGTGCGTTTCATTTGCCTATCTATGCGCCATTTAATTTGACTGCCAAGCGGCTTCCACTCATCCTTCATTCCACTGCTGCTCTTCTACTCCACCATCACTCCTCTCTCACTCTCTTTTTCGCTCACACCCTTACATCAAGCAAAGCTTTCACTCAAAAAAAAAAAAAAAAACTCTGGCGTCTGTTTTCTTTAGCTGTCAAACAAATTAATTGCGCTTTTAATTGATTTTGTGGGGCAAATGAACAAAATGAAATTATATACAGACACAGATCCATGAACATGAAAGAAAGAGAACGATATAGTTTAAGTGAGAGCGAGAGATAACTATATTTGAATTAACTGTAGATCATAGACAAATTCCTTTTGAAATGTTTTGTTAATTAAGCGCGTTGCAAAATACATAGAAAATAAAATTGTATACATTTTTTTATTAAATAAAAATTAAAAGTAAAATATTAATGAAATTATATTTTGTATTTTCTGTTAAATTAAAAATGATGTAAAAATGTATATTAAAAATTAAATTAAAAAAAAAATGAATGAAGAATGCATAAAAAAAATATTATTTTAGGAATAATTTGAATTGCAAATAAAATAAATTCAATTTTACAAGTAAAAGTAAAATATATAAAATAAATTTAATTTTTGTTTCGTTATATTAAAAATTTAATTTAAAAGAAATAAATAATAATGATTAATAAACAAATTAAAAATTAAGTTTAAAATAAAATTAAAGAAAAAAAAATTAACAAAAATTATTTTTTTTTTTCAAAACTTAAGAAACAATTGCAATTCCAAAAGAAAAAGTTATATGGAAATTTTAGACTCAAAAAAATTACCGCAAAAATTAAAAAAAATATATTAAAAATTGCGTAAGAAATTTAGTTAGGAAATTAAAAAAAAGAAGAAAATAAATAAAAATTTAATTTTGAAAGCAAAAATTAATTTCTTACTTTTCATTGTATTTAAAATTAAATTAAAAAAAAAAAACAATACAAAAATTATATTTAGAGTGTCATTAAAAATTGTGTAAGAAATTAAATGAGAAAATTAAAAAAAAGAAGAAAATAAATAAAAATACAATTTTAACAATTTTAACAGTATATAAAAAAATCAATTTCTTACTTTTCATTGTTTTCAAAATTAAATATAAAAAAAACAATACAAAAATTATATTAAAAATGTCATTAAAAATTTTGTAAGAAATAAATAAAATAAATTAAATAAATAAAGAAAATAAAAAAAAAATAAATAAAATATTAAAAAAATGTATTCTTTCTTAAATGAAGATAAGTTTGAATTGCAATTGAAAAATAATACTAAAAAAAACTTTTAAGATTCTGCAAGCTTTTACATATTTTATTTTTATTTATTTATTTTTTTTTTTTTTTGCATATTTTACTTACTTTCATTTATTGGCACTAAAAATTTTGGCAATTTCGATAAAGAAAATACTATAAATAAATGAAAATATATACAATAAAAAAAAAAAGATATTGATGTGGAACATCAAGATATATTCATCTATAAAGTTACTTGATGTCTGTATCAAATTTCTGCCGCTGCTGCTGCTATTGATACTGCTGCTGCTACTGTTACTGCTGCTGCTGCTGCTGCTGTTGTTGTTGTTGTTACTTTTGCTGCTGTTTGGCTTCTATTGCCATTTTACATAATGCGTTTTGCTGCTTTCACTTGATCCTTTTGCCGCTTTATCGTAATTCTGTTTAGTCATTTATTTTATTATGCGTTTTATGCGTCGACAGAGTAAGGAACAAGAAGAAGAAGAGCGTACAAAAAAAAAAAATGGCGGCTCAGCAAATAAATGGCACATAGAAAGAAAGAGTAGAAGGAGAAAGAGTAGAAAGAGAAGGAGTTGCAAAAGGAATTTTTGCAAGCTCTCAACAAAATTATGCGTTGGCCATAAAAAGGCCAAGTGGCCAACGACACGGGCCAAGCGAAATGGACCACAAAGTGCTGACAGAGCAAAACTTGCAAAAGACTAAAAGAGAGAGAGAGAGAGCGAGAGAGAGGTAGAGAGAATACTCAATAGAGGCGTTGCTTTTGGTGCTTCCAAAAACAATTTGATGGCGCCAATAAATTTGTTTTCATGCCTCGAATTCCACTGAAAATGTCGCGCCATAAATAAAAGCTGTCTTCCCTTCCCCCTCACCCTCTGCCTCCAAGTAGGGCGGGGCAGTGAGCAGCTCTAATGACAGGCGAAGAAAGAGACAGAGAGAGAGAATGCTCAATAAAAGTGACTACGCTGAGTGGCAACCGCAATGTAATTTGGCTTCAACTTGGCTAAAAGAAGTTAATAACATTTTGCGCAGCGTATGTAAAGAGTGTGGCAGGGGTGTGTGTGTGGCAGGGGGTGTATATGTGGCAGGCAGTAGGCAGAAGCTATTCATTTCGAGTTGCGCCATTTTGGGCTTTTGGCAAAATTTATAACCGTAATTGAGAAGCCGTCGCTGAAAGAGATACGGCAAGAGATACGGGGCGCCAAAATCGTCATCCCCCCCCCCTCATCCACCTCCGCTCAGTGGCAGACTGTGGCACACTCACACTACCTGGACAGTGGCGCACGTAAAATGCATTAACTGCCAGTTGAGCTGCTATTGGGCTGCGGTCTGCTGACTGCTGCCTGCTGCTGCTGCCTGCTGCTGCTGCCTGCTGCTACTGCCTGCTACTGCCTGCTGGCCAAGTCCAAGGCACTCGCAATTTGGTTTTCGAAAAATAAGCAATTTGTAAATTGAAACTGGTCGTTGGGGGAAACAGTAGCAGCAGTTGATGCTGTGGGTGGGATGAGCGGAAGGCAGCAGCAATGTTAGCTGACTGCTGCTACTGCTGCTGCTGCTGCTACTGCTGTTGGTCAGTGGGCGTTGGGCAGTGGGCGTGTATCTATTTTGTAGTTACAGCCTCTGCTTGTGCTACTGCGCTTCATCTATGCCTTGTGTTGCGCTGCCACTGCCACTGCTGCTACTGCTGCTGCCGTTGCCCAGTTGGCCAAAAGTTGCGACACGAAACGCGGAAGCACGAAATTAATTATTTGCCATTAAGGCTAAGTAGATGATATAAAAAGTGGCAGTAGCACAGTAGCTGAGTACATACTATACACTAGCATGCGGCATGTGGCAAGCAAGAAGTCTGAGCCAAGGCGACGACGCTACGTGCAGCATTCGCCATTCGCACTCCGCAGGCAATTTAGACAGTCAAGTGCCCATATAAATTACATAAATTTCACCCAGAGTGCAAAACGTGAAAACAGACAGAGAGAAGAAGAAGAAGAAGTAAAGGAGAAAGAGGAAATAAAAGTAGAAGTTAAAGATGAAGATGAGCAGGCAAAGACATAGAGGAGAATGTAAAAGAACTGAGTATTGAGTGCTCGAGGGGGGAGGGGGAGGGGGGAGGGGAGGGGCGTCTTACTTACATTTGAACTGCGCTTGACACTGCCACATGCCACTGCCACTCCCTTACTCCCTCACTCCCTCTCTCACTCTCATCCCACTCCCCTGTAACACTCATTTTTTCTCACTCTTCCGTTCCACTTACGCTTCCCATTCTGTATTCTCTCTTCTCCCGCACTTCCCCCCTCTCTCTCTCTCTCTCTCTCCTTCACCTTGCCAGAAAACATCATTCACAGCTTTGCGCTTAATAAACGTTATTTGGGGGAACAAAATGGCATTGGGAACGGAAATGGGCGCAGCTTTTAGCTATTTTCTTTTCTTTTTTTTTTTGTTGTTTTTCAGCCATGTTGGCGGTTTTGCAGCTATATCTATTTTATACTACTGCTTCTTCTTCATCATCTTCTTTGCCTACTTTCTCTTTACTTATTTTCATATTAATGATGTAAAATGAAGAAAATTGTATCAAGCGCAGCAATAAAATGAAACGAAACGAAATAGAATGGAATGGAATGGAATGAAATTGAAATGAAATTGAAATGAAATGCTTATTACTCATAGTCAAAGGTTTTCTTTATGTTTATTTCCAATTTTTTTTTTTTGGGGTGGTATTTTTTGCAGAGATTTAAGCTGAAATTGTAAATATAATAAGCTTAAAACATGAAACATTTTGCAGAAAATGAAAAAGAAAAATCGAAAAAAATTAACAAAATTTGGAGGTTATGTTGGTTTTTTTTTTTTAGCTATATATTGGGAAGAATTATTTCATGGAAGAAATGCTTTGAAAAATTATAGTAATACAATGAAAATAAAGTAATATGTGTAATTTTTAAAATTTTGAGGTGAAAAATGTTAATAGAGAAAAGAAAATTAAGAAATTAAATTTTTTGAGGTTATGTCGAATTTTTTTTTTATTGTTGTTGTGAAAAATTTATTTTAACACTATTGAAATACAAATTTTGCATACTTTTTGTGGTAATAGCAAAAAAATATAAATTGAGAAAAGATTATTGAAAAATTTAATTTTTTGAGGTTATGTTGAGAATTTTTTAAGGTTTTTTATTATGACTGTCTAAAAATATTTTCAAAAATTCTTTTAATATAAGAGAAATAAAAATGTTGCATACTTTTTGTGGCAATAGTGAAAAATATAAAATGGCGACAAAAAAAAAAAAATGTAAAAATATTTTTTTTGGGTTATGTTGAGTATTTTTTTTTGGTCAATCAATGTGTCACTTAACAAATCTTTCAAAAAAATTGTTGTAATACAAAATAAATAATTTCTGAGGTAATAGTAAAAAATAATAAATTAATATTAAATTTTTATTATAAAAATTTTAAAATAGAAAATTGTAAATAAAATAAAATAAAAAAAAAATATATTCTCGCTATGAAATATTTTTTTCATACGTTCAAGTTTAGTTAGAATTTTTCTTTTCCTTTTGCAATTTTTCAGTGTTGCACAACATACAAAAATCAATTGATGGCAACCGTATTCCCTAAGCTTATTAATATGCAACAAGCAGGCTCCAATTTTTTTTTTATTTATTTTTTTTTCACACTCAACGAAGTCAAAAAAAAAAAGAAGACGAAAATCTCACTCACAGATGTCAGAGTTGCAATTGCTTCGCGCTTCCCGCACTTGACTTTTCCACAAAGACAAAAACTGCAATTGCAATGGCAGAAAAAGCAGTAGAAGAAGTGTAAGAAACAAGAAGAAGAAGTAGAAGAAGAAGAAAAAGAGTAAAAGAAACTGAAGGAAAACGCAGCGCATTTATTATTAAGCAGGTAATTCCACTAAAACCATGAGAAAAAATGAAGCTTGGCAAATAAAATGATGTGAAATGAAATAAGTTAAGAAAATGAAAGGAAAGAAAAGATAAAATGAAAAGCGAAAAAAATGAGCAAAAAAAAATGAAAAGAAAAATGAAAAATGAAAAATGAAAAAGCAAATGCAAACGAAATGAAATAAAATGAAATGAAATACTAATAGAACTAAGACGCAAACTAATCGCAAAGAAAAAACAGCAACAACAAAAGAAAGAGAGCGAGTGAGAGAGATAGAGAGAAAGAAAAACACTGAGAAAAACAGGGTGAAAAACTTACAATGAACAAAGTCATAAATCAACGCGCCAATTTGCCGGCCTGACAGGCGGCCCCCAAAGCAGAACAATGATAAAGAGAGACAGAGAGAGAGAGTTATAAAGAAGAAGAGAAAGCAGTAACAACAACAGCAGCAGCGGCAAGTTGATGGAGAAAACTAGCAGAAAATAGTTTTTGCACAAAAGAAATACAAAAACGAAGATGACGAAGGTAAGCGCAAGGAGCAATGAAGAGAACGAAGAGAATAGCAGCAGCAGCAGATGCTGCTAGGGAAGAGAGAGACGAGAAGAGAAAGGTTCAGTGCTGCTGAAGCAAGCAAATTCATTTCGTAATTGTGGCCAACGACCCAATCGCAAACAATAATAAATGGATCACAGGCCGTTGCCAACATGGCGGACAGGAATTTCAACGAGAGAGAGTAAGAGAGAGAGAGAGAGAGAGAGAGAGAGAGAGAGTGAGAGAACGAAGGAGCATAACAATAAAGGCAATAATGCATGATAATAAATTAACTGAAATTCACTTAAATTGTGCACGGGATTTGCTATCGAGCGAAAGTTTATATGGCTGTGTGAGAGAGCGAGAGCAAGAGAATGAAGAACATTGACGGCAACGTCGACGTTAACGTTGACGTTAACGTTAACGTCGCTGCTCAGCTGCAAATTAATAAAAATAAATTGAGTTGTCAAAAATGATATGCCAAATAAATTCCAACGGTGAGTAATCGCTTTTACCCAGCACACAACAACAACAATAACAACAGCAACAGCAACAACAGCAACAATAACATGATATTGGACCACCCAAAGCACAATGGCTGCAAGCTTCCACCTCAAACTCACTCACTCAATGCACATACATATACACGCTCTCTCACTCACACTTGCACACTTACATGCTCGCACTGCTTCAACTCCTCACTTGAAACTTCAACTCACTCACGCTCTTTCTCATTCTCACACATTGAGCAGCAGCACCAGCAGCAGCAGCATAGCATCGGCCTCAGCTTCAGCTTCATATTCAGCTTCAAGCCTCTGCCTCAGCCTCTGTCGACGGCCACAACAACCTCTTCTCTGCGCTCACTTAACGGCAAGCATAACGATGAAAATCCAATTTAAGGCTGCCTCAGCGAGTGAGACGCTTTGTTCTCTCGCTCACACTCTGCCAGCACTATAGCTTCCATGCGCTTTCTCTTTTGCACTTGTTCTGGCACATAAAGTGTAATAAAATAAAGTAGCCTCGCCGTGTGGAGAAATTAGAAGTCAAGCTACGTCGACGTCGTCGTCGTCGTCGTCATCGTTGCCGTTGCCTTTGCCTTTGCTTTTGCCGTCGCTCCGACGTCCTCGACTTTCCTGGACTTTCCCATGCCGAAAATTCAATTTCACAATGAAAATTGCGCACACAAGAAAACTTGCTGCTGGCCAGGCGAAAAATGAGAAAATTGTCTTAATACTATGCGTGTGAAAGAGAGCATCAAACGTGCAAGCAAGTCAGCAATAGCAGCGCTGCTTTGGCTGGCTGACAGAGCGGCGCGTGCGCATGCAAAAATAAAGGGAAATACATGAACAGCAATGTAAAGGCGGCGCTTAGGGGGCCCCTTCATTGTATATTTTGCCGCTGCCGAAGGCATGAAACGAAGTCTGCTGCTGCCGAAGCCAACCCAACCCCCGTTGCGGCCATCTTTAGATGACGATGGCAGCGCAGTCAATAGCAGCAGCGTAAACGATAGCAGCAGCAGCAGCAGATATAACGTCGCAGCCTCTGCATCAACTGTTAGATCATTCGCAATCAAGCGTTGCACGCGTTCGGTACACAACAAAGTTTCTAAGCTACAGTATAACAGTTTCTTTATGTGTATAACAGTCTATGCAAATCTACGTGTGCATTTCAGACGATAGCGATAAAAGCAAAAGGCTAAAGGCAAAACAATTGCAATTTTTCGATTTTCTCTTTGTGTATGTGTGTGTGTGTGTGTAAGAGAGAGAGAGTGTGAGTTTCGTGTGTGTTGTGAAACGCGTCGGTTAAGCAAAACTCTTAAGCAGAACGTTATAAGAAACTAATATAACAACAACAAGAAGAAGAAAAATAATCAAGTCACGTGTGTGTGTCTGCATATGTGTGTGTGTGAGTGTGTGTTAAAACTTAAAAACTTTTTGTGCCAAATTAGAGCTTTGATTGAGTGTGACTGAAAAGTTTGTCTACTCTATTCCGTTATACGTTGTACCGTTAAAGTTCACACCTGAACAATAACTATAGAAACTGAACCGTTGAACTTGCTGCTGCTTGCATTACGCACGAAGAGAAGAGTAAAAAGAAATTGCAAAGTTTTCTCGCTCTTTAAACATCAAACGTAAAGTTTCTCTTTACTGACGTTGAGTTTTAGCGAAATCAGAGCGCAACAATAAAACAAACAAAAAAAAAAAAAAGGATTTTCTTTCTTCGCCACGCTTGAAGAATTACTGCCAAAATTTTCACGGACGGTAATAAGGTAAGTTTAGTTTTTAGATATATTAAGATTATGTTCAGATTATGGCTAAGAAAATAAGAGATCAGTGAATTTGTTTAGCTTGAGAAACAAATATTATGAATAAATATTTAAAATTTATTTTGTTATATAGATCGATGATAAATTAGTGCTAGATATTTGCTATTATAGTATAAAAGAAATTCCTATATATTCTATTATAGATAAGATCAATATTTTGAAAAGATCTTTGAACAAAATTTGAAATCCTTTAACTTTTAATTGAAACTTCTATTCAAAAGTTTCAGAGGCATTATAAAATTTTCAAACAACGTTTTTCCCATAGTTCTAGAATTGTAAAATAAAAGAATAGTAAAGCTTAAATTAAGATCATATGATATACGATATATGGTATATCATGTATAGCAATGTACAAAAACCTAAACACTTGAAATGTTCCTCAAATTCAATTCAATTCAATTTCAAGGCACAAACATTTTGCGCATAATTTATTTAGACGCTTTTAATTTGCATTAAAAAATGTTCTTAATGAGTTCTGATGTGTGATAAAAATCTTGTACAAGTATCTTCAAGTACACCCGCACAAGTATGACTGTATGTCTGTCTGTGTGTGTGTGTGTGAATTGTTGAAGTGCTTTGCGACACACTCAAGGAAAGGAAAGGCACACGAAAAGTGTTTATGTTGATGCCTTTCCTGTGAGAAATCGCACAAAACTTTTTTTTTTTTTTTTTAAACACTTTAGAAAAAGGATTTCAGTCAAAGCTTAAACGAGGAATACAAGAATACAAAGGAGTGAGAAATGAAAGTAGTATAAAAGCAAACGAAAAACAATAAAAAAAATGAAAAAGTTCATCTACAAATTGCAGTTGCAACACTCAAAACATTTAATTGAGGACAGACCCAAAGTTGATCACTCCAAATGCAGTTTGAATAATTGATGATAATTAAAAAGAGTGCCGGGTACTGCGGTTCCCATATCCCATTTCCAATCCCAATATCAATACCATTGCCATTCCTCATACTCTCTATCCAAAAGCCAATCTGCAAAATCATTTTCCAGCAGACACACACACACAGAGAGAGAAAAAAAAAAACATCATGGGGGACATGGAGGAGTCGTAGGAGGCACCAAAATCAATGGCCAATAATTTGCCAAACGAATCCGAAACGCGCCAACAAATTAAAGTCTGAGAAGATAACGTTTGCCGTACCATGAATGACGTTGGGTACCTCTACAATAAAAAACCGAAAAAAAAACCAGATACAAAAAAAGTAAAAGGGAAAAAAAAAGCTTCAAATTGAATTGATCAACCGCAAATTAATTGGCAGCCATGGAAACGCCATGCACTTCATTCCATACCAATCGTACAACATACAGAGTTCATAGCATCAACTCTTCCTGCTCCTGCGCTTACTCCAATTGCTATAGCGGAGCTCCAATTCCAAAAGGGGTTGCCAGTTGTTGGTTTTGCGTCCTTTTTTTTTTTGTTTTGTTGTCATCGTTGAATTTCGATTCGTTTTCATTTCGTTCAACTCAATTAGGGAATGGGGGAAATTGAAGCTTAGGGATGAGGGACGACAAAATCATCGGAAGTTTCGCAGAACTTACAAAAAAAATGAAAATGAAAAAAGTTCAAATACAATTTGGCAATATTTAAATTAGCAAATAGAATTATCGTAGAAAATGTCTATTGGGCAATAGTTGAAGGTTAGTTTTGCCATGTTTATTGATTGCTTGATTCAATTGACTATCAACGAAAATTGCCAAATTGAAAACATTTTTTTTTTTTTCTTCCTTCTCTAACATCGAGCAATTGATGTTATGGTATTCGTATTCGCGTTTTATTATATGAATCGAAATTAAATGGAATAGTTAGGGAAACAATATTGTATTGGTTAAATAAGGTTAGATGTTATATCAGACTGAATATATTTTAATTGAAATTGAAATTGAAATTGAAATTCAATGGAATAAATAGAATTATGCATGAAAAAAACAGAAATTCTTGTAAAATTTGTATAAAATTTAATTTAAACTGAAATATTTATAACTCAAAACTAGATCAGCAGTGAAAATATTTTCTAGTTTTATATATAGTCAAAATTCATTTAAGATTTATGCTATAATATTTTAATATATCAAAATTCAATTATTTTTATTGAATGTTCTGCAAATTTTTTATTTTTATTATTTTTTTTTTTGTTGATTCTTTAACTTTTTATTCTTTGGCATATGAAATCTGCAGTAACGTCTACCAGTTGCTGTTAATTAACTAACGGGACCCCCAGCGGGCAATAACAATCATAATTGACAATAAAGCCAAGAAATATATATTGATTTTGACGAATGTCAAATACTCTTTCTTTTGACATTAATTTGATTATGAAAAATATTTAAAAAAAAATTAAAAATTTCTATTTGTAAATCTAAGAATTTTCTTCATGCCTTTAAGCAGCGTAACAAATGGCGTGTGAAAATATATGAAGACTCGTTGGTTAGAGTATGAGAACATGCAGTTACCCGTTGGCAAATGCACATAAAAAGCAATTTGCTTTAATTAAACAGAAAATTCAATCAAAATATTTATAATAAAACAAAAGCAACAACCACAACAACAGCAGCAGTCGCAGCAGCAGCAGCAGAAAACACGCAATTGTCAAGCGTCAAATATATATTTATATATATGACATATGTATATATATTATGATATATATATATATATGTATATATGTATAATCAGACCTCCTATATATGCGGGCGCCCCGAAGACATATTCAAATTTGAAGGGTTGCCTTTCGCCAACTGTCAGCAGCCGTCGTCGTCGCCGTCGTCGTTGCCTTTGCCATTGCATCTTCCCCGCTGTTGTCATGCTGCAACGTATTTGTTGTTGCACAATTGGTGACACTTGGACACGGATTGCAGTCAACGGCAAACTGCAGCGCACGGCAGGCAACGCGTTGGCAGTTGCAGCTGAGCGCTGGGGGCGCATAATTTAATTTAGAGAATTTTCTTTTTTTTTTTTTTTGTGGTCAGAGATTTTATAAAACTGTCGGACTTTTGACACTAGTATACCCTATAATGTTAGTATAAAGGGTATATTTTTTTGGTGATTTTGTTGTTGACAAGATTCACAAGCAGACTTCCAAAAAGTCTTCTTCATATTTTAGCGTATCTCTTAGTCGTGCAAAGCTTTGTCCAATTTCTATTACTGTGTCGCATATTTCTATCATAATTTTTTTTATTTTATTTTATTTTTTTTTGTTTTTTTTTTTTTTTGAGGTTTAAGCCTAGGCGCGAGCCAATTGACGCAATCAAATGCGTTTAATGCAGCTGAAAATAATAAAAACAAAAAAAAAACAAGAAACGTAGTTGAAAAACTGCAATCAACACTAGAGAAAGAGTTGGCAATATATAAACATAGACTATGCTGTAAGAGAGAGAAAGAGAGAGAGAAAGAGAGAGAGAGAGAGGGAGATGTATATGCGCTGGACTCTGCGCCAGTTTAGTTTGATTATGCGGACGGACAGACAAATCTAAAAACGGATGCACTTTACTTTTCGCAAAGTGATAACCTCATCAACAACTGTGAGCCGACAGACAGACAGAGACAGAGAGAGACAGATAGAGAGCGAGACACAGATAAAACTAGACAGACACCTACACATACACACACACCCGCACACCTTATCGCCGCGTAAAATTATCGTGCTTTTAGGCAACTGTAAAAAAAAACAAAAAAACAAAACACAGTTTGCTGTAGTTGCAGTTGCAGTTACAGCTGCTGCTGCTGCTCTTGTTGTTGTTGTTGTTGTTGTTGTTGTGTGGGTGGCATGGCAATTTTGCAAATGCGTTTAAGTGATCCTAATGCCAGCGGGATGAGGCGGGTTGTCCGCTTGAATTGAATCTCTGCTCTGCTCGCGCTTTCGCACGTGGATACAACGGCAACGGCAACGGCGTCGACGATGACGACTATGACTTTGGCCAATGATGCTCGATGCTTGATGCTTGATGCTGTCTGTCTGCCTGCGACTGTTTGTATATGTTGCTCATACTCTTGCCTGCAGTTGCTGTTACTGTTACTATTGCTGATACTCGACACTGATTCTCATTCCGATTCTGTAACTGTTGCTGTCTGCAATACGAATTATGCCAGCTGCTATTTTTCTCTACTGTTGCTGCTGTTGTTTTAGCTCGTTTAGTTGCGATTTTGGCGAGCAAAATGCTGAGATTTTACTAGTCCGATAAGTTCATTAGGGAAATAGATATGAAAATGGAAATAGAGAGCAGAGTATGAAGTGACGTTATATCTATGATATATATACACATATATATATATATATATATATATATACTTACTTTATGGCTGTGACTATGACCTTGCCGCTTGACTGGAATATTTAGTGGAGCAGTTTAATTTAGGGAATAGAACATACTATTACATAGACATTGAGGTAGAATCTAGGTTAGTTGTGGGCTGTAGAATCTGAGAGAATGTACAAGTGAAAGAATGAATGAATTTTAATATTATATGTGTGAAAATTAGGCAGCAGATTTTTATGAGCATTTTATGAGTCTCTTATGAGGCTCTTATGAGACTTTTATAAATACAAAAAAAAAATTATAATATTAGTTTTTTTTTTTTTTTATCAAATTTAAGATTTTATAATAACTTTTGTATATCATGAAATAATAAAATATTATATATTATATATTATATAAATATTCGACTTTATCGAAAGGATTAAAAATATTATGTGATCTTAATATGATCTTTATGTGATGTAATAAATTTATGTAATAAAAATATTATGATATATTTTTGAGCTCAGTATAAAATCAGACATCTGAAATCTTTACTGTCTGAAATTATTCATGAAATTAAATTTTTTAATTTTTATAATTTCTTAAGATCAGTTAGAAGATTTTCATCAGTCTATTAAATGAAAGCATAAAATGCTGTACTACAAATTAGAGAGAAAATCTAAAGATTACAGAGAAAATCTTTAACAGATTTTTGATTCCACTTCTGGAATACCTAAAGATCAGATATACGATCCTCCTCATCAGTTATATGCATCAGATCAATCAAGAAAAATATCAAATATTATAATGTGAACTCTTGATGATCGGATAGAAGATCTTTACATGAGTTTAGAATTCTATATTCCCAAGTCTTAATTATGATAATGATCCTCAAATTTAGTTCCATAAATAGTTTCAATAATATCTCAAATATATTTGCAAACAGAGCAACTTATTATTCTTCTCCGATCTTTACTCAAAAAAAAAAAATCTCTGAAATTCTTTATAAAATTGTCTTCAATATTTTTCTGAAATCAATTCAAAATTTAATTCAAGTTTCCATTAGTCAACTTTTCGTTGAATCTCAATTTATTCGAAATAATATTCATGAATACTCATTTCTTATTCACATGAATATCAGCTGATTGTCTGTTTTGAGTGGCCCGCAAATGAAAAGCCATAAAAAAAAAAAAAAAATAAAATGGAAAATAAAATAAAAATTAACTCAAAATTAATTAAAACGCATCAAAATGTAATGCAATTTATTGTAGCAACGTCTGATGCGCATTATGCAACAGCAGCTGGAAAAAAAAGTAATATAAATATAAATTAATAATGTCACAAAAATAACAACAACAACAACTGCAGCAGCAGCAGCAGTAGCAGCAACATGACAAGCAATTGCATTAATTGAACAAACAACAAAGTGGAAATGCGTCTGCGACAGCTTCTGTATGTCTGTCCGTTTGTCCATTTGTCTGTCTGTCCATCTGTTCAGTTGTCCATGGCTGCAAGTGAAGCAGAAACTGGAAGCAGTATAAACATACATATTCATGTGCATCAATATGCCAATGCACTTTATGTGACATATTGGCAATGCACAACTATGAAATACTCTGCAATATACAAAAATAAAATTTTAAAAAATTATTTTTATTAATTTTTTTTGTGTGTTTTCTTTTTAATATGAATTATTTTTATTTAATTAATGTAATTCTAATTTTTAATAAAATTTATTTTAATTTTATTAATTAAATTAAATTTATTTTAATTTTTTTGATTAAATTTAATTTAATTAAATTTTTTATTGGAAAATATTTTTTTATATATTTTTAAAAAACATTCAGAAACATTTAGAAAAAATACAGCAAAATATTTTTTTTATTTTAAATTTATTTAAATTTTTTTTAATTAAATTAAATTATTTTTAATTTTTTTAATTAAATTTAATTAAATTTTTTATTGGAAAATATTTTTTTTATATTTTTTTAAAAATGAAAAAGAATTAGAAAACATTTAGAAAATTTTTTTAGTTTAAAATTTATTTTAATTTTTTGAATGAATTAAATATATTTTAAATTTTTTAATTAAATTAAATTTTTTTTAATTTTTTTAATTAAATTAAATTTAATTAAATTTTTTTTGGAAAATATCTTTTTATATATTTTTAAAAAAAGATTCAGAAACATTTAGAAAAAATACAAAAAAATAGTTTTTTAATTTTAAATTTATTTTAATTTTTTTAATTAAATTAAATTTAATTTAATTTTTTTAATTAAATTAAATTTTTTTTGGAAAATATTTTTTGGAAAATATTAAAAATGAAAAAGAATTAGAAAACATTCAGAAAATTTTTTTTTTTTTTAATTTTAAATTTATTTTAATTTTTTTTAATTAAATTAAATTAAATTTAATTTTTTTTGGAAAATATTAAAAATGAAAAAGAATTAGAAAACATTCAGAAAAATTTTTTTTTTTAATTTTAAATTTATTTTAATTTTTTTTAATTAAATTAAATTAAATTTAATTTTTTTTGGAAAATATTTTTAAAAATTAAAAAGAATTAGAAAACATTCTGAAAAAAATTGTTGAATTTTTTTTATAAAAATATACCCCACTTGTTGCTAACTGCAGGGTATAGAAAATACAAATGCACTTTCAGTGCGACGCGCAGGGCGATAAAAAAAAAAAAACAAATTGTCGACATCGCTTGATTAATTTGAATTAACCAAATTAAAATGAAACACAAGTCAATCAGCGGCAGCAACACCCGACAGACAAATGAAGAGTGAGATCAACAGAGAAAGAGTTAAAATAAAAAGGGAGCCATATTTGCAACTTCAACAACAAATTGGCATAAAAAGCACAAAACATAAAAAAAAAAATTGCAAAAATTTCTATATAAAAAAAAACACTGCAAAATTTGTTAAATTTTTAATTCCATTAACGCTGCGCGTAGACGCGGATGTTGACAACACAACAGCAACAGGAAAAAAAAAAACGTGGACAATGGCGACTGTTGAATGGAGGCAACTCAAATTGTAGCTTCAACTACCTATCTCTCTCTCTCTCTCTCTCTCTCTCTCTTTCGCTTTCACACATTCTCCCATTCTCTCTCTCTCTCTGTGTGACAGTCATTGCCTAATCCTACAGCTCTGATTGAATTTCCCGTTTTGGCGACGGCTCGTGGCAGCAACTAGCGACGGTTTGCCGCAATTTCCACTTGCAACACCCACATGCCACACACACACACACACACACACATACATTCACATAGTGACAACAAAAGGCCATGCCGAGTCCGAGCTTAGCACACAGATTTGCCCAGTTTTGCCAGCGCCTATGTTTCTCGTCTCCTACAACAACGCGTTGCTTCATCTTGCTCATCCTCATGGCTGCACTGCTTCTACTATCTCTCTCCTGCTGCTGCTGCTGCTACTGTTGCAACTGCAACAAATCGAAATCGTTGCGCTGTTTAGTGCGCAGCTAATTGAATTTCGCGTGTGCTGCTTTTGCAGTGCCACTGGCAGTGGCAGTGGCAGTGACTATATGCTATGGGGGCAGCGTGTTGCATTGTCTAGGCCTAAGCCTAAGCAAAATTCGCTTGCCAAGTGCAATTCGCTTTCGTGCAATTGGATAATTGCATTTGCTTTCGACTGTCGACAATGTGGCAACAATACAACAGCAATGTCGCATGCCACATTACCTTTAGTTAGCTTTAAGCTGCTACTTCAGGTGTTGCCTAATTAGCCAAAACAGCCTTTAAGTAGGCAAGAAATTTTTGTTTTTTTTTTTTTTTAGAAGAAGTTAAAGCCGCTAATTGATATTATAAGTATAAGTATATTATAAGAGTTACAACTTTGAAGTTTGAGTTATTATTTTCTATATAAAAAATGCTGCTGAATAATATTTGAAACTATTCTAAAAATAAAAAAATAATAATATTAAATAATATTAAATAATTATATTAAATTTTTTATTTTTAGTTGCTAAATAAAATTTTAAAAAATTCAAAAATAAAAAAATGAAGATTTTCTTGAATTAGATTTCCGTCATTGCATGAGTTACACTAATGAAATTTTTGATATAGCTTTCTATACGCATCGAATGTTTGAAATTTCAAATCATATTTCAAATTATTAAATTTTTCTTTTGTTGTTATTATAATAAAGAAATTAAAATAACTTGATCTCTGGTATTATAAATGTTAGAGGTTTGAAATTTTTACATATTGCTTTCTTTATATATATACGCTGGAGAATAATATTTTAAGCAATACTAAAGTAACAAAAGTAACTAGATTTCCAGCAGTATAAGACTTTGACTAACGCAACTTTTTATATAACTTTCAATATTACAAATGCAGTCAATGTTTTTTTTTTATATTTAAAATTTGTTATCGGATGTTGTAAGAATTATGAAACTTGAGATATTGATTTCTATATAAAAAAAATATTTTAAATAATATTTTCAATTAGATCACTGAAATTTTAGGACACAGAATAATGAAATTTTACATAAAGATTAGAATACACAAAAAAAAAAAAAAAAATCGAAGCAAATGTTGCTTTCAAATTTCAGCATTTTTCTCGCTGTTATTGCAACAAATCCAAAATAACGAATAAATTAAATACAAAATTTGTAAAAAAAATAAGAAAAATCAATTTATTTAAATACAAAATTTATTCTTTTGTAATACGCAAATATCAATTCTAAACACAAACAGTCAAAATAATATATATAAATATTATAAGTATATATATATAAATTTCTCTTCTCATCATCAATTTATGATGGCTGTGAACATACACATTTGGGAATAGAATTACAGTACTATGTTTGCTTTCATATATATATGTATATATATTTTGTAGGATCTCTCACATATATGTATGTACATCGCGCTTCTTTTGCTATTTTGCAATTTCCTGTGCTCGCATTTCTAGTTATATTTCAATTTCAATTGCAATTAAAATTAATTGTGTGTACATATATATATATATATATCCATCTACTATACATTTATATATATATATATGTATCTGCTTTATCTAGCTTATACGACACATTACAGCAGCTGTTGGCGCAAAACATCAGAAAAAAAAAAACAAACTCAATTCCCATACCCAAAAATTGCGGCCAAATGAATCCGACAAAATGTTCCACGAAAAATTCAGAACATAAAATGTTGTTTGTCGCTTCCTTGCGCCATTTTAATTTATTTGAGTAAATTTGTTAAAAAACTTTATGAATTTTATTTATGGTGTGCACACGACAGCGGCACGAGAGTTGCCAGCAGTTCACCAACAACTGCCACCTGCCACCTGGCTGGCTACCAGCAGCAGCAGCAACAGTAGCAGCAGTAGCAGCACGCCCAGTGTGTACCACAAGTGTTAGCATATCATGTTACAGACTATTTCCGCCAAATTTACACACGCAAAATAATTTAACGGCGCACAGCGTCGTCCTGTTGTTTCATCCGTTTGTCCCACTGTCCTGTTCGTCAGCTGCGTCCCCACAGAGGCTTGCACGAGCTACGTCTCTCTCTTTCTCTCTCTCTGTCAGTGTGTGGCGCCAATAAATTTCCATTTAGTCAGCATCAGCCATGACATCATCGCTTGTTTTTGCTGGATCGCTAGTTATATAGCTATAGCTATAGCTATAGCTATAGTTGGGTATCCCCCATCAAAACGTCTGACCAAGAGCATTCCATTAGAATTGTGAGAATTTGTAATTTTGCATAATTGTTATATTTGGAGTCTGTCGGCCGCAAAACTCATTTGCCAAATGGAAAATTGCCATTTCGTGTCTAATGTTGCACATGCGGCACATTGGGCCTGAGCTACCAAGCGTTACCATATCTACCTTTCTCTTGCCATCCGCCAATGTGTAAAGTTTTAGTGGCGCCCACCTCCCCCCCCAAAATGGCTGGGATTAGGTAGGCGCCCACAGGTAGGCGACAGCTTTACACCGTTAGCTGCTGCTATTTACTGTTGTAGCAATTTCAGCTGCTGTTGCTGCTTTTCATATTGTTGTTGTTGTTGTTGTTTGTGTTGTTGTTGTTGGTGTTGTTAGTGAATTAATTTTCACTGAATAATTTATGCTGAATTATTTGGGCGTATTAAATATCCATAGAACGTAGCGCTGCAACCATAGCACATTTTGCAAGCTCACATTCAGTAACCTTTCACATGGCACATGGCACATGCCACATTCCACTACACTTGCAACTACAAGCAACAACATGATGATGAGCTTAATGGTGTGGCCCAAAGGGGCAGTCATGCATATTACTTGCTTGCCAAAAATACACATACACACACACACTCATACACACACATGTGTTGACTGACCCCGGGGTGTTAAATATAAATCAAATCAAAATGCTATTTCTGAAATTGATTTTTGAAATTTTAATGGGACGCACAAAATAATACAGCGAAATAAGTAGTATGTGAAATTTGAAATGTGAAACTTACAAAATATGCGAAATTTTTGGCAGATTTTCAATTGAGGTTGAGATGATGATGGAAATGCTAAAAATGATATAAAGAAATTTCAAAGGTATGCAAATATAAAAATATATATTAATAAAATAAAAAAAAAATAAAATAATTTATATTAAAAAATATATAGAAATTAAATAAATTTGTAATAAATAAAAAAAATGGATAAAATAAAAAATAAATTAATAAATAACAAAAAAAAAAAAATAAATAAATAGAAATTAAATAACATTTAATAAATAAAAACAAATAAATAAACAATAAATAAATTAATTTATAACAAAAAATAAATAAATAATGAAATAAAAATTAATTAAAATTAAAAGAAATAAAATATGTATAAAATAAAATAAATAAATAAAAATATGTATAACAAAAAAATAAATGAATAAATAATGAAATAATAAATTAATTAAAATTAAAATAAATTAAAATATGTATAAAATAAAATATAAATAAAAAAAAATATAAAATAATATATAACAAAAAAATAAAATGTAATAATATAATGAATAATTAAAATGAAATAAAAATTAATATTAAAATATAATAATATGTATAAAATAAAATATAAATAAATAAAAATAAAATATATCTAAATTAAATAAAAAAAAATAGTCTAAATAAATAAAAATAAAAATTAATAAAATTCAATTGAAATAAAAATAAAACTTAATTATAATAACATATAAATGTAATTAAATTAAATTTAATTAAATTATTAAATTAAAATATAAAATAATAAAAATTAATAATCAAAAATAATAAATTAATATTAATTTAAATAAACTTAACAATAATAAATAAATCAAGAATTAAAATTCATAAATAATAATAAATATAAATTAATTATAATAAATTAAGTTGACAGTTTAATGAAATAAAAAATATTTTTTTATAATATAATATTAATTATTATAAATTTTTTTTTAAAATCATTTTCATATGCTAATAAAAAAATGTATTTTTGCATACAATTACAAAATTACATTTATAATAATATCAAGAAGATGTCTAAGAACTTAACAGTCAATGATCTTCATGTCTTATTTCTCACAAGTATCGCTTACTGCTGCTGTCAAAAGAAAAAAAAAACAAAAGAAAGAGAAAAGAAAATTCATTTGTCATCTTTTTATCTTGATAGCATTGCCCCTATATCATTTTCTATTATACTTTCAACGCGGCAACATAGTTATTATTATAATTTTCTTTTTTTGCTGCTGCCTCCTTGACATACTACATTTGACTTGATTTGATCGACTTGACTTTAGTTTAAGTTTTACAGTTGAAAACTCTGTGAAAAATTCTTGAGCTAATTAAGCGAATGCAAGAGTTGCGCTAAAGGCGCCAACTGGTCGTCAATTGCAGTTGATATATGTAACTGTTTGTCAGTTCATCAAGAGAAATGATTATAAACATAAAGATGATGATGATGATGATGAGAATAAAGAATGAAGAATTAAGTAAAGAGTAGAGAGACTGATGCGAGTCTTTTGCGGCAAATGCAATTAATTTAAATCAATTGATTCGTTTGAGGACAATTTAATTGTATGCAGACTGCAGCAAGAGAATGCAAATAGAAAGAGAGAGAGAGAGCAAGAGAATGAAGCACAAATCGATTGTAGATTGTAGATTATTTGTCATAAGGCTGTAATTGTCTTTAATTGAATCGAATTGAGTTTGAGGTGCATATGACAACATTAAAGGCGACGCTCAGTCCCAAAGCCCGCATGCGTTGCCGCTGCACTATGTGGCAGTTGCACAGTCACAGTCACAGTCAACGTTGCAGTTGCTGGCATCCAATGATGTTGATGCTGTTCAATTGAATTGCATTGAAATTACAAGTGCGCCCAGCCTCAAATAGTTTTGTACGTGATTGGCAAGTAAATTAATCAAAATTACTGACAATTTCTGTTAACCAATTTCTGTAGTTTTTTTTTTATTGCATCTCTATATATATATTATTAAATGTTTATGTATCTGTAACTGTTGTATCTGATTTTTGTTATTTATATATATATTTTTTTATAGCTCGGTCCTGCAGCTGCGGGCAGAGGAATGTTTTGCTATCAATGCCCACCCGCCCTGCATCCCTGCGGACCGCATCCGCCTCGTTTGCCAACATTGGACTATCCCTTTGCTGCCACGCATCCATGTAAGTATTTGACATACTATATATATATATATATATTTGTTGACAGCTAAAATTGTATCTATAAGATACTTTTGATAAGAACTTATGCCCGAAAAAAAAAAAAACAGATGCCTGACAAAAGTGCAACAAACGAACGAATTAAATTTAGATAAAAAGCCAATGATAATCGTTGAGAAAACGGATTATATTGTACTTTGTATTTTGTAGTTACATTAACGAATTATTCTATTAGTGGCACTCGCTGCCGTAACGCATGCTACAACCATGGGGTTGGCATATTATATACGGCAGCAGTAGAAGCATAGTGAGGGTTGGGGGACTATATGTCGCATATCAGATTACATGGTCGCACATGTTGAGGGTTTTGCTACTGTTTCTCCTGCTGCTGATTCTTGCTCTTCGTTGTTCGTATGAATTATGCGCAAAAGTTTTGTACGTTGTTTTGTTGTGTGTGTCGAAACGGTCAGAGGGTAAGTGTCTGCGCACAAGTGCCAATGCTAGCGAAAGAGATAGCTAGCCAGAGAGAGAGAGACATAGAGTCGGCAGCATCTAAAGGGATGGAGTGTTGATGAGACTCACTTTCATTGCTAATTAAATATTCGTGAGTTCAATGCTTGGAACTGATAGCGTTGATTACTTAAGAAACTTTAGATACAATTTCGACGAAAATGAAATAATAGTTTCTTTTTTTTCTCTGTTCTCTCTTTTATATAATTCAATCTGCATTAGATTGAGATTAGACACATGTCTATATATATATATATATATATATTTTTTTTTATATATATATATAGTTTTTTTTATTTATAAGTATTTTATTTTATTTTTCTTCTTTTTATTATATACGAATTTTGTATTTACTTTTTATATACATTATTTTTTTATTTTTTTTATATTTTTTATATATTTTTTATATATATATATTTTTTTTTATTTAATATTTATAAAAATTTTATTTTATTTTAATTTATTATTTTATTTTTATATATCATTTATTTAAAAATCAGTAGTTTATTTTATATTTCTTTTTTTTATATGCGAGTTTTTTATTTAATTTTTATATAGATTTTTTTATTTTATTTTAATTATTTTATTTTTTATATGTATATAAATATATATATATTTTATCTTTTATTTGTAAGTATTTTATTTTATTTTTCTTCTTTTTATTATATAAGAATTTTGTATATACTTTTTATATAGATTTTTTTTTTATTTTATTTTAATTTATTTATTTATTATTTTATTTTTATTTATATTTATATAAATTTATTTTTATTTATTATTTATAAGTAGTTATTATTTTTTTTTTATGCGATTTTTTTATTTAATTTTTATATACAGATTTTTTTATATGTAGATTTTTTTATTTTATTTTAATTAATTTATTTATTATTTTATTTTTATTTATATAAATTTATTTTGATTTATTATTTATATATGCGAGTTTTTTATTTAATTTTATATAATTTTTTTTTTTATTTTAATTGATTCATATTTTTTTTTTATTTTTTTTTTAGTTGTATATAAATATATATATATTTTATTTATTATTTATAAGTATTTTATTTTATTTTTCTTTATTTTTTTATATGTTTTGTTTTTGTTATTTTATTTATTTATTATACATTTTTTTTTTGTAATATTTACTTTTAACTATAATGCAAATTTACATTTTGCTAGTTTCTGTCTCAATATTGTTCAGCTATTCAATTCATAACTTTGAAAATTATTGTGTATTTTATTTTATTTTTATTTTTATTTTTATTTTAATTTTTTTTTGCATTGATTGCACTTCAAGCTTCATAAACATAACTTTTAGTTGAAACGAAACGAAATGGAATGGAATTTCTCAACACTTTTGGAATTTAGTTATGCACTTGAGTTGCCAGCCGTTGGCATTGATTGCACTTTATGAAAGTGCTTCAAATATTTCGTTCGTTTGTCATAAAACTCGTGTCAGTATATCTCTATATATAGCAATGCAATGCGAATAGATAGTCAATCTGTCCATCAGACCAATAGTTCAATAGACAGTCAATCAATCGAACAGATAGACTATCTGTCTGTTTGTCTGTCTGTCTGTCTGTCAGTTAGGAGCACCACTCACTTACTGAGAATTCGCGGAATGGCAAACGCATAAAAATTCCATTAAACGCCATTTCGTCGAAATGTCGAAAGAAAACCGCGAAAGCAATTTGATTTTCTACTATTCCCTCACAACCATCATAATAAACTTTTATTTTTTTTTTTTTTTATTTATTTTTGCCTTTTGCCATAGAAGATTTATCCAATGCTTACTACAAATACATGCACATATACACATATATATATATATATAACTATAATTGAATAAAAAAAAAAAATGAAAAAAAAAATATATAACGTTGAGAGACGAGCAAAATCGGCAACTCACATTGGCAACTCAATCGATATTCGGAGCCAGAGTCAAAGGAGTGGCACAGCCAAAGAACTAAGAAGCAGAGAGTAGAGCAACAGAGAGAGAGAGAGAGAGTAAGAGAGTGAGACAAAGAGAGATGTGTGAGGGAGCTGTGAAGTTTGTTCAGTTGGCTGACAGAGGGAAGTTGGCAATTTGTTGGGTTTGGTTGAATTTTGGATCATGCAATTATCTTATGCTTTTTGGCATGCAAATTTTTTTTTTTTTTTACTTTTGGAATGTGCGAAAGTGTCGTGCGCGTTAAACGATTTCGTCAGGCTGCAATTTTATTCCAACCAGAAAAAAAAAACAAAATCAAAGCGTCACCTGCCGCCGAAAAAAAAGAAAAAAAAAAAACATCAAGTAAATGAAGAAATAAAAATCGATTGATTAGTTTGGTTTTTATGGCTTAAAAGGTGCCGACAAAAAGCATAACGAAAATTGCAGCACATTTAAGTTTGGAGTTTAGTTTTTGGATGCCTGAGCGAATCTACAGCTTGTAATGGGATTAGCTTAAGACTTACGAACGCATTACGTTAACTTTGACTAGAAAGCGGGAGAAAGTGTAAAGGCAAGAGCAAAAGGAAGAGAGAGAGAGAGACAGAGAGAGAGATAGAGTAATAAGAAGAAGTATGAGTATATATCTTCCACTTGTATTTATAATGCATGAGAAACCTGCACGTAGTCAGGATGCTCACGTCCTTTGGCTAATCAGCTGCCCAGAAGGTGCAAATTCCATTTACTAACGACTGACTTATTCAATATGACAGACAAACAGACACAGGCAGATAAACAGACAAGACAGAGAAGACAGACAACAAATATATACTTGCAACTTATGGCAGAAATTCTCTGCTCATGATGAGGTAACAAGCTACGCATATTTGTGGCTTATTAGGTAACAAATTCAACTGTCGCTTTTGATTTCACTTAACCAAGGATAACAACAACAACAACAATAACAACAACAACAGCAAATGTTATAGTAGCAGGTGTCAAATGTCACAAATGCAATTTATAAATTTTATCTCTCTCTCTCTCTCTATCTCTTTCACTCTGTCTGTCGCCTTAACTAATACAATTTAAGTCAAGCATCAAGCACTTTTAATGAGTTGCAAGCTTGCATCTAGTATTTGCAACATTACAATTTTGTTAATTGGATATTAAAGTATTTATTGGGTCACAAATGTCAAATGATTTTCCATGCTGACTTTGTAGATTGTCTTGGCTTGAAATCTGCTTGAGCTCCAAATTGATTTATGCATGTTCTGCCTATATATTATATATATATTTAGTCTATATTCAACATATTTTACACTTTTCTTCTGCTTTCAATTGTTTTCTTATAAAAAAAATTTTATAAATTGATAAAATTAGAAGCTCAAACATAATTACACAAAATTTCATTGAAATTGTTGTAATTTTGGGACCTTGCCCATAACAAAAAAAAAAAAAACCATCCAAAATTAACTTAGACCAAGTTGACAAGCATAAATTTTCAAGTTTAATTTGTATTCATGCTTATAGCTTATAAAAAAAATATTTATACATATATAATATATATATATATATAGTAAAAATAACTGAGGTATCAACAGCGACACTTTACACAAATCAAAAAGCTCGAAAAATTTGCATAGATAATTCAATTTAGTTTCGTTTCGTGATTCCGTAATTCGTAATTCGTGATTTTGTGTGTGTTTTTTTTTTTCAGTATTCTCTGTCACTCGACACCGAGAACGCTTCTCAATTGCTAAACTAATTTAAAATTTCAAGCGCGTGCGAGAACTGGGAGAACTGAGAACTCAATGCGGGAAAATCTGAAATTGAGACCGTGACACGTCTAAAGATAAGGGATATAACTCTGTCTTGTTCTCTCTCTCTCGCTCTAATGGGCTATACAAGTGAATTGCCTTATGCAATGGGAATTTGGGAATTTGAAAGCTAAAATTCATGCAAAAAGTGTCGCAAGCAATTTGAAAGGTGAAGTTTTTGTTTTTTTTTTTACTAAGTGAGACAGAAGACGAAACTGGGCCAACAACTCATTTGTGGCAACAACAAAAGCAAAAGAAACTATAATAAATGTTAATTTATCTGAGATTACGCAAGAAGAAAAAACTCCCACAACATATAAAAATAAAAATCAAATGAAAATTGATTTTTCTTTTTCATGCTAGTATCTGTGTGTGTCTCACAGAGTTTATGAGACAAAAGTCAAGCTGCATGCCAATCAAGTGACAGACACATAGACAAAGTTGCAGACAAGTATCTTATAGATACAAATATTGCTACAGCAGCCAGTCAGCCAGTCAGCAGGCACAACACAAGTCTGCCAAGGGGGTAGCTGATTGCAAGAACTGAACTGTTACTCAAACTCAAACTTGGCATACAACTCGGCATACAACTTGACTCGTCTCGTCTCATCTTGTCTCGACTTGTTTCGACTCGAAACGACACGACACGACAGTGAGGAACAAAAATCCCTTAATGATGGTTTCGCTTGTTATGCCAAATGTTTAAAAATTGAATTATCTCCCATTACCGGCGCAGCTAACGAGCGGGGCGGCAGACAGTGCCAGCACAGCCAGAGAGCTAGCGAGAAAGATACAGAGTCTGAGAGAGAGAGATAGAGAGAGAGAGCTGGAGCATGCTCTGCTAGAATAGGGTAGAAATAGAGAGGTTTATGTTGTTATGTTGTTCTACCTTCTACGGGTATATAAGGAATGTATAGACTTGAAATCTAGCTAAAGTTTCTAGAGCTAGTTCGCACTTCACTACAAAGACAGCAGCAGTCTGCTAGCATTTCTATGCTTACCGGGTATTTTCATAGTCATGCTTACAGTTGGCATAACATTCTTATACATTGACTATGTCTGCGTATTTGCTGGCTTCTGTTTTTAGCCCTGTGTGTGTGTGTGTGTGTGTGTGCTGCGTACTTTTTGAATCAATTTGCCAACAAGGATTTGTTAATCCTGTCTTCCTGACAAGTGCGGTTAGTTGAGTTGTTGTCGTTGCTGTTGCTGTTGTTGTTGTTGTTATTGCCTAGCCTGGCTGACATTTGATGTTCTGGGACTAGGAATGCTTTCAGCATGAAATTCTTATTTACCAGCGGACGAGTAGAGAAAATAGAGATGTTAGAAAGAGAGTGAGGGGATGGAGAAAATGTTGAGGGAGTAAATATGTGTAGAAGGAGGGACAAGGGATATGGAGAATTGAGCCTGATGAACGCTTTGGGGATTTGTACTGGCAACCTAATTGTGCTAATTGCTGTTGCCATTGCCGTTTGCTTTTTTTGCTGTACTGTGCTATGCTATGCTGAGCCTTAAAAAGCAGCAGGCTGTGCAACATGCCACATTTGGTGGGGGTCATGCTAGATGCTAGTATAGTGGCATAGACTGAAGGCGTCCATTTGCATTTCAAGCAATTATTGGCAACAAAAAATTTGATTAACCGAAAAATGGAAACGGAAACGGAAACGGAAACATCAAGCATATACGAAATGCATATAGCTTAAAACTCATTGATTATTCGATTAAATTGAACTCTTTGCCAGTTGACAAAAAAAAAACTCTCAGAGAAATGCGTGTCTTATTTTTTATACAGCTAGATATATAGATATATATGCTTGTGGCATGTCGCATGTGACATGTGGCAGTTGCTTTAGCTTCATAAATAAAAAAAAAAAAAATGTTTCTAATTATTTTCATAATTAAATATTAATCGAAACTTAAATGCGCTGCATAGCGACACTTTGATAAGCCAACGGCAAGTTGTGAACAAACAACATTAGTGCGCATTATATATATTCCCCAGAGACTGAGACAGCAACAGCAACAGCAGCAGAGAATCTAACCCTCAACAGCAGCAGCAACAGTAAAAAGAAGTTTGAGCTTTGACTATATGCGACCTTCAACATGGCGCAAATGAGCGACAAGCTTTGCCTTCGCTAGTAACAACATTTTCCAGCTAATCGGATTAGTCAGTCTCCCAAAAAAAAAACGTTGACACAGCTCGAGCAGGCGTTTGGGGCGTGGCCGGGTAGCTTAAGTGCGAGCAGCAACAGCAGCAACAGTAGCAGCAGTAGCAGCATCAGCAGCAGAAGAAATTAAAATTAAATTTTGCAATTTGCTAGCTAATTATTTATTTAAAATCAAATTGAAAATTAATTTTACAACAAGGCAACAGGCAGCCAGGCAGGCAGTAACAACAACAACACAAAAGACCCCAAGCAACAACAATGAAAAGTCCGAATATTTTTGGCCTCGTTTCTTGTAGCTTTCATTTTGCTGCCATCCTTTTTTTTTTTTTTTGTTGCTGCCTTTTTCCTGGGTGAATTGCGGCTGTCAACATGTCTCACTCTCTCTATCTCTCTCTCTCTCTCTCTCTTACGCTCTTTCGTTGCCTTTCTCTTTCATTTGTGTGCTATGCTCAAAAAGCAGTTATAAAATATTTTGTAGCATACAAAATGGCGCTTCTGCTACAAAATTCAATTAGCCTGCAATTTTGCAAATTTTTGGCAACAGCTGGCTTTCAGCAGAAAGCTCACGTTCTTCCCATGTTAAGTTGATTGTAGGTTTGCCTTTTACGCTCTCACACTTTCTTTAGAAAGTGGCCGCTGTGCTGCTGCTTTTGGCATATTGATAAGTTCGTGCTGTGTGAGTGTGTGCAGGTGAATTTTGTAGGTAAATAATTGAAAGCATAACTGAGAGAAAGAGAGGAAGAGAGAAAGAGAATCTTATGCAAAGTATATTCTATGTTAATTTAAAGTATACTCTTAGTAATAACAAATTCCAGCATACTGTTTATTGATTCTTGGTTGTAAGTTGAAAAATATTTTAAAATTATATTTAAATTTAGCTGATTATGCTCTAAGGTATTTGCATAATGTATAACACTTCTGACGAGGTAAAGTGTGATTATAATTGATATTTCTTTTATTTTCTTATACAAATCTATATATTGTACCTAAGGGTAGATGTAAATAAAATTTCATAGCTTTAGCACTTCTAATATTTGAGTTCCATAAGGCAAAACACAATTATAATGCAAATACTTAAAGGTTCCTTGATTTAAACAGCAAATAAACAGCTTTAAATATTGCTTGTAAGGATTCCAACATTTCTCTGCTCTATGTTTACGTAATTGCAAGCACATTGTAGCCATAGTTGTGCTTTTAACTTAAAATTGTTGTCAGCTTATTGCCGCTTATGTTGCCTGCTCAGCTTATGCAACAGCAGCAGTAGCATGCAAACAGGAAGACACTGAGAGTTAGAACAAGAGAGAGATAGAGATAATGATAGAGCTCTGAAAACTATCTTAATTATGCCAGCTAATGCAAACACCTTAGGTTAGCTAATACCTTGACTGTAACTTCTCTGCTTAATCTTCTTCTTCTTCCTGCATTCTACATCCTTCTGTTTGTTTCTTCTTCCTTCCTGCTTTCAGATACAAGCTATTCGTATCATCCTGCCATACACGATGAGACTTTTGTGCGACGCAAGCAGCGACGAAATCGCACAACTTTTACACTGCAACAGGTAAGTGAATCAAAGAAAGCAAAACTGATAAAAAAAAAAAAGGAAAAGAAATTAAAGAGAATACTGTAAATTTTTCATGTTTCTCTCCATGGGGAAAACAGCTGGAGGAGCTGGAAACAGCATTTGCTCAAACCCATTATCCGGATGTATTTACGCGCGAGGATCTAGCAATGAAAATCAACTTAACCGAGGCACGAGTTCAGGTGAGTAACAGCTCTTTGCCATTCACTGTGTAAATTATCCATCTGTGATTTTTACATTTTTGGGGGGTCGGTCAACCCTTTTTTTTTTTTTTTTGGAAAATTATGCTAAATATAAACCATCCGCCTTCCACTTAATAAAAAAAAAAAAAGGTTGAAAGTGGAAAAAAAAACGTATAAAATAAAAATAAAATAAAATTTTCGCTCATAAATTGTATCAAATTTCAGAAGAATAGCAAACAGGGCAAATTCTAGTCCTCTGTCCGGTCACGGAGTCTGATCAAAGTTACACTCTTCACTCTTTCTTCTTTGGATTCTATTAATAATGCATATGCATGCCTTTCTGCACTAAGGAAGAGTCGATGGGTAGAAATTGCGAGTTGGGGTCATGTACAAACCTAATGCAATAACTGCCGTTAAAAATATTCTATATACATTTTGAATGAACTGAAATATGCAAAGTTCTTATAAAAGCCAAAAATAAAAAATAAAAAAGTAAAAAAAAAAAGATGAAGAAATAATAAAGCAAACGAAGTCTAAGAACTTCAACCAGGGGGGAAACAAATTTGTTTGGTTGACTTCATGAGAAGGCACGAGAACTTGTAATAAATCAAATTTATTTTTCAATATACAGTTAGTAGCGAGTTTTATGATAGCTTTTATGACAGACTGCATTTTTATATGTTACGAAAAGCTAAAGAAAAGCTTTGCATAAGCAAATGAAAGCGAGAAGTAGAAGTAAATTTTTCTTTATGAGAATTGCATAGAAGGGCGAGCTATTATGGAATAAATGGGAAATGTGGTAAGCTAGAAATATAGATATGAAAAGCTGCTCTATCTCTAAAATTGTTATAAATTTTAAGTCGTTTTGTTTATTCTTTAAGCTCTTTTCTATTTTGAAATCAATAAAAGTTGTGATTTCTTCTCATTTACCTTACATTTGCCGGCACAACGCACATCTTTAGCTCGTTTATCAATCAATAACATTTGGCGATAAGCAAACTCTGGCACATTAACTCAACTTCAAAGCACTTTGTCTCTGTCAATGCGTTGAAATCCTGCTATTTGTGCATTTTGTATCTAACCAGGATACGGCAGCCAATAGCTTAGCTTATACGCACTGCTCTCTCTCTCTCTCTCTCTCTCTATATTTCTCTGGATACACATTAAGTAAATGATTTTTGTGCTGGATTGAAATACGTCGCGACAGTAACCGAACATCAGAAAATTGACAGTGGAAAAACATATCAGGTTACAAGTAGATCCCAAAACTCCAAGTGAGCGGCAAAATAAATTTTGGGAGAGAGCAAGTCTGACGGGAATCAAACGAAGTACATAATAAATTTTATTATAAAATTTATTTCCGGGATAAGCAAAAAAAAAACAGAGAGAGAAAAAAAAATAGATGTGTCAAAATGCGGTCGCTGAAAATGGTTGAGACATGGCAAAGAACACCCTCATCAAAAATATTTGGCATTCATTCCATTATCGAAATCCCAGACTAAGCCCTGGCCCCGACAGACCAAGAGATTCTCTCTAACCAATTGTTCTTTTTCTGCCGTTCTCTCTCTCTCTCTTTTTTTTTTGAGGTATTTTCTACTTATTTTGCAAAGTTTTTTTTTTTTTTATTTATTTTTCTATGTCTGACATTTAAAGAACAGTTTCAGTTCTAAACTCGTACAGAAGTTAGCTTCATGACAGGCAAAGTTTTTTTTTTTTCTTATTTTTGGGTGGTTCAAAGTGGGTGAATTACGGGTGGTTGGGAATTGTTTAGGATGTTGTTTTTTTTTTTGTTTTTTGTTGACTTCTAATTTTGTTATGGCTGACAAGTACACGTGTTTGCGACAAGTGTCCCATTGTTGGACATTTGACATAGAAATTTGCAAAACAAAATTGAATTCAAAGTATCAGGTTGCGCCTGGGAAAATGTCACAATAGTACAGTCCATAAAAAAACAAAGCAAAAGGGAAAGGAAAGGAAGGAAGGACGTAATAGGCGCAAGACGTGAACAAGTGTAGCAAGTGAACATGACTGGCAAACACTAATTGTGCCGGAAATAACCAGAGTACGTCATTGTCATCGCCTAACGCCACCAAAGTGTTTTTAATAGCGTTGCAACGCGTTGGCAATGCTTGACGTTTGTTTGGATACGTGTCTCTAGTTAGCGTTGCATCCTCATTAAGTTTTTGCCACATAATTTGCTCAGTCTCTAAATCTTTTTTTTGAGCATTTTAACGCGTGGGCAACGTGCTCGAGTGCTGAGGCCACCCACATCTTAAGAAAGAATGAACGAGAGAGCAAGAGAGAGAGAGAGAGACAAGTTTGTGAAAGTAGATTCCACTAATTGCCAGTAACATCTGCCCCCGCACAGTGTCACAAATTGTCTCTGTAAATGATAACACACTGCAAACAAATTTCTCTGACTTAATTTACATGTTCAGGTTCACGTTGCTTTAAAACGGAACCACAATTTATACGTAAAGTCTATAAATTTAAATGTGCAAGTGCAATTTGACAATGACAAGTGAATGCACAAAAAAAAAAAGGAAATTGTGAATAAATGTGAATAGAATGAATGAGTGCATATAAATATAAATTCTAATGCCTGATGAATGTCAATAAAATAAGTTGCCTTTGCCATTAGAATGTTGCATGAGATAACGAGGTCTATGACAAATTAATGGAAATTCTACTAGAAACAAGTGTTTCATTATTTTCTATAATAATTCATGACTTTTTCATAGCTTTAATTATCACTAAAACTCATCCCTTAACATCTGTACATTACATACTTCATCAAAATCTGTATAACTATGCGATTAATATTAATATTTATGAACCTGTTCAAACTTTTGGTATCCCTTGTCATACTTTCAATTTTCTATTTTGACGTTTCACATTACAAAAATGTATATTTTCAGTATAATGTAATTCATTTGGAATTTATGTCTGTAGCATGACAATGCTGTAATGCCACACCCATTCAACGCCCATCCAAAGAAATAGCGGCCACACATAATACCAATAATTGATAATTTATTATAATCACAGAGTATAAGAATTATTCAAGAGGGATTGGAAGGTTACCGCCCCAACAGCTCAAGGCAGCAGGATAACCATTTCTCAAGACGTTCATACAAAGGGGTTGTCCTGAGTCCTGTCAAATAATTGCATTTGCTTCAATAATCCTTTAATGCTGATCCAAGTTGATGGCGCGTTGAGTACGAGTACAAGGTAGTAGTCCAACTAGCGGTCTGCCTACTCAACTGTTAGACTACCCGGCTATACGATTGCATATGTTTGGCCGACGGCAATGGGCGCTTGTCGTTGATTCAAAATCAGATTCAGTTACAGTATGTACCGAGGGGTGTTACTGTTGCGGTAGCCCAATTATTATTGCAAAGGGTTCACCAAATGCGTTTGATATTAACACATCTGTTCATTCATTCCACTTGAGTTGCCAACCTCATCGTCATTCTCAACGCGCTCGAAGTAAGGGTTGGGTGAACCGCTGTTTGCGGAAGCTAATGGTGCGCACTTGCTGTAATTACCCGGCCGACCTCATCCGTATATCAAATATATATATATATATATACATAAATACATACGCAATTCGCATCCTTATTGCCTTTACCCGCTTTGTGTTTTTGAGCATGGGATTGTTTACCTTTTCTCTGCTTTACTTGCATTGTTTTCACTTTGTATCGTTTTTTTTTTTTTTTTTTTTTGTTTTGTTTGTTTCTGTTTTTATAACTTGTAACCACAAGTTTCGATGAGGCAATAGCACCAGCACCTCCTTCTTTTTTTTATAGCTTATAATATACTTATGGCAAAAGTTCCTTGTACTGTTTACCTTTCTGCTCGTTTCACATTATTATCGAAATCTCAAATTATGAGCATTTTTACCGCCTTCGGGCTTTTTTTTTTTTTTATTTTTTAAGTATTTTGCTTATTCTTTATATTTGTTTTTTTTTTTTATTTTTTTCTTCTTTATTTTAATAGTGGTAAATAAATTATATGAAGTATTGCTGCTTGATAGAGCGAGCCGCTCTCCAACTGAGTTTGCTTATATGTTGTGACGTGTGCGCTGAAGTGTGTGTTGAATTGATCAGAGATTGAAAGAACTCTCTGAGCTGTCGATGTAACCATAGGGGATCCTATATTTATATAATATTTTATGCTATTTAACAGTTTTCTCTACTTCTTACTCTCAGTATTTTACTTCATTTTATGCGTTGCTAATTAATTGCATTTTTATATTTGTTCACATTTAATTCCATTTAAAGTTCTTTCTCTTATCAATTGCATTCAAAACTTTAGCTCTAATCACAGCAAGCAAACTGAAAACTATTTTTAATCAAGTTTTACTTGAACTTTTTCTATAAGTCAAATATTCTTATAGACTCGAAAAAATTTCAAATAAAATTGATTTAACACAAACTACTAACAATTTAAAGGCAGCGCCTAAAAGTATGCACTGCTTGCAAAACGAAAAATTTAATTTACTAAAAATGAAATAAAGAGAAAAAGAGAAGAAAGCTTAAAAAATAAGAAAGAAAGAGAAGAACTTCACGTCGTCGACAATTAAATATGCAAAAACGAAATGAATTAGCAAACGTTGTAAATGAATTTGCCAAAAGGCAGAAAAAGCCAAAAAAGTAAAATTCAAATACATTTTCCAAGCCGAAGTTACAAGATTTTTTTTTTCTTTTTTGTTATTTTTTGTCTCTCGCTTGCTCGCTCGCATACAATCATTCGCTGTGAGAGACGAGAGGAGACGAAGAAGCTTCGACAAGCAATCAAGAAACTAAACCAAGCGAATTGAATAAATAAAGAAACACGGCAAAGAAACGAAAAAGGAAGCGGAAGGGGAAGGGGAAGAGCAATAAAACAAAAGCAAAATTGTGCATGAAATTATTATTGAAGAAAAACACACACAGCTTAAAAAAGGAAAGAGTGAGAGCAAGAGAAAAACAGAGAGAGAGAGAGAGAGAACGAAAGAGTAAGCGAGAAAGAGATGGAAAGAAAATTGGTTGGAAAAGTCAAGGCAGACGAACACAATTGTTTTTCATTATTCAATTTTTGTCAGGATAATAACGAACCAGCTCTACACAAACACAATCACACACACACACACACACACATACAGACTGCCTGTCTGTCTATCTCGCTCGTATTACAGCAATACCTGTCTCTTTCTGCCCCTAAGGGGGTCGCTGCACTTGGAAAAAAGTTTACCCAGCCATATTTTATTGGTAATGTGCTTATGGCATAAATATTGTATTAAGTAACTGGTGGGCGTCACCACCACCAACACCAAAAACAAAACAGGAACAAAAAAAAAAAGAAAGAAAAGTAACCCCAAAGCAAAAGTACGCCCATGTCTGTGCCAAGGGAGGCAGCAGGCAGCATACAGCAGGCGGGAAGCGACTGGGTTGGGCGCTGCCACTTTTTGGGGGTTGGATTGTGCGCAATTTATTGTTGGCTGGGGCTTGAGTTAGTTATACATATACTTCTGTTTCTCTCTTTATTTGTATATGTGTGTGTATGTGTGTGTGTAAGTGTATTGTGTCTGCGTATATTGCCAACATGGCGGCCAAGTTAGTGGAGTAGCAGGCAAAGTCGCCTGGAGGCGCAAAATGTTGAAATTGTTTTATGTTGCGTTATGATTACAACAATGCGAACTTTTGCACAATGTCTAATTTGAATTTTGATTAGGAAATTTACGTACACACACACACACATACATATACACATACATAAAATACAGACAAAGAAAGAGACAGACAGAAACAATGACAGACATACTGTATAGACATACAAGATGACGATCCCCCCCCCAAAAATTCCGACCCCAAACGTCGCTAAGAAATCCCATTAGGGGGCGCTCTAAGCATGGAATCAGCGTAACCGGAACTAAAAGCAAAAGGAAACACGCGCGCATAAGCAAACAGGCAAAAGGATGCCAAGAATTTATATACTACATATATATATATATATATATGAGAAGTATCCGAAGGATGCAAAGGATGCCTGGGCATTGTCTTGATTGTAGCTCATTAGTGTAGAAGTCAAGCTACATTCCACTGTCATATGTGTGTATCGTTGTCTCTCTCTATGTCTGTCTGTGTGTGTGTGTGTTTGTTTTCTTCCCATTGCCATTGTCTTACTCCGACTCTCTTACCAATTTAGGCGCTGATTACAGGCCAAATTTGTTTTGTGTGCCTGCGCAAAATTGAAAATCAGATTTTGTTTGTTTATATCTTCACAATGTGCACAATGCAAGGCAATGCCTCCAAATAGAGCGGCGGGGGGGGGGGGAGGACTTGAACAACAAATTGTTAAAGTTTCTGAGGTGGAAAATTTCGTTTATTGTTTCTATGCTATGCTATATGTATGTGTCTGTGTGTTTGTGGGAGGAAAGTTTTTCAATTTTCAATTGGCTGTCAGCCAAGGGAAGCGCCAAAAGCCAAAGACACTTGAAGCATAAATATTCTGTACTCTAAGCAATTTTCTAACTTTAGCAAACATCTCTCCATCTCCATCTCTCGCTCTTCCACTTCCATTTCGCAATTCACAATCTCTTGCATTTTGTTGTATCATTCGCAGGTCTGGTTCCAGAATCGACGCGCCAAATGGCGTAAGGCGGAACGTCTCAAGGATGAGCAACGTAAACGAGAAAATGGCGAAAGCAGCAGCTCATTGGATAAGGTAAATATTGCAGCAGAAAAAAAAAACACATCGGAATCAAGGATGCAACGCAACTAAAATAAACTTTTACTTTTATTTATTTTCATTTTCATTTAATTTTTAGCTACATGATTCACGGGAATCCTCACCCGATATTACCGGTGAAATTGATGATGATATGGATGAGTTGCCGCCACGTCAACGTTCACATAGTCCACTAACAAATGGCCCCATGGAACAACAACAACATTCACGCAGTCCCAGTGGCGTTCATCATCTTGATTCTAGCGACAATGAGCGTCCATTGTCCTCTGCCCAGTTAACGGCCACACCACATTCCGCCTCACAATCATTGGGTTCCATTAGTGCCGGTTCCCCATCGCCGGGCATGCGCGAGCATACACCATTGGCTGCTGGTTTGGATGCCAGCAGTCCATCGAATTCACGCAATACAGATTCACCCATTGAGGTGGGTGGCCCTATGTCATTGACCACGGGCTCTCGCATGGCTGCATCGTCCAATAATTCAGCATCATCGACGCCAACACCAACAACACCGCATGCAGCACAATTGCCACATTCAGCTGCAGCTGCAGCTGCCTTTGGTAGTCACATCTTTGGAAGTTTTGGTGCTGGCAGTGTTGCCAATGATACGTAAGTAAAAAAAAATATTTGGGATATTTTTCCACTGTATAAAAATTAGCCAAAAATATTTTCAATTTTACTACACAATTTCGCTAAGCAAATTAATTTTGACTATTGCTGAACAATACTAGAATTATGCATAGACATAATAATCTCATGTTTATATTAACAAGTAACAACTCCAACCCTTAATATGTGTCCCTGTGTGTATATGTGTGAGAAGCGATTAAAATTCAACGATCTGCTAATTGCCGTCGTGTCATTAAGCCGCACTCCACTGACAATTGGCATTAGGCAAGAAAACAAACAATAAATTTATGGCAAGTGTCGCATTTTGTCGTCAATTTGACAACAACAAAAACAACAACAACTGGTAGCAAAACACAAAATAAAAACATAGGAAGCAAAGGAACAGAAGAACAAACAGAGCGCAAATGTCAACCACCCTCCGATAATAAAAACAAGGCAAACAAAAAAAAAAATACAATTTTCCAAGTAAATATTTACAAATCTAAGCAGAAGATGAGTGCAGGGGGTGGTATGGTTGGGTTGTAGAGAAGTAAATGAGACCAAAAATAAAATTGTCAACCCTTAGAGAAGATGCGACACAATGACTAAATTAGCAATTGATTACGACTGCAATGAGAGAATGACAAGGGGAACGACTAAGAAGCAAGAAGCAAGTGAGAGACGGGAATATAAAAACGACCACAATGAGAGCATATAATATCATTAGATGTCTGGCCAATTTTTTGGGGGGGGGGACAAGCATGAGCATGGTATGTTATGGATCCAATGGTAAAAGTTGTTGACTCCTGCAGTGCCTGGACTATGGCACGGGCTATTGAACAGGCGTGCGCAACGGAAGACGATTCAGTTAATGTTTTGGATGAAAACGTTTAAATTCCATTGGCGCACATCCGGTCAACGGATGTCGTGTGCGCCAGCGGAAACATTAAGAGTGCCTGCCAACCCGCCCATAGCTAACCAAAATATACCCAAAAGAGAAATATACAGAGCGAGAGAAAGGGAGAGAGAAAAAGAACACTAAAAGATCTAATGATGCTACATTGATATGAGCGACACGTGCTAACAGACCTCGACTAGCATCTAATCATCAACGGAACAGCGCCTCAATGATTTCAATGTATTGTCTTAAGTCTTTAACATTAGTATACAGCGGGGTAGGAGTACAGAGAGTTGACTGTCTACTAGATAAATCTGTTAGATAATCGATTTGATAGACATATGAAATGAGTTCTTATCATGCAATATGCTAAAGATTGTATTTGGGGAACATGATTTCAACACCTTTTACTAACGAGTGTACATATATATTTAAGCATTATTGTATAGTCAGCATATGTCGGCATGTTGTCTATATACTTCAGAGCAATCCTTATAATCTATCATAAAATCTTTATATAGCTAAAATTGTTAGCAGTTTGTTGTGTATCTTTAGGATTTACACATCCTAAAATCATAATTTGTCCCATAAATATTATACATCCATTAAGATGCTTAACACTCGCACTCATACACATACACTTACAGTCAAACATATCGCTCAAAAAATCAAATACTTAAGCGAAGTGCATAAAAAAGCAACTCAAACATTTAATTGGGCGTAAACGAGGGTGGTTCGTGTTGTTGTTATGCGGCCAATGTAACCATATGCCGCACACACCCAACAAAAGGCAACTGCTGTTAATGTAAATGAAAGAGACAGACAGAGCGTAGAGAGATAGAGATGGAAAGATAAGGAGAGAGAGAGAGAATAGTTGGGGTAAAGCAGTGTGCCGCTAAGCAATGGGCGGTCTCATCAGCCAGCAAAAAGGCCACGGGCGGGCGGGCAAACTCAACTTGGCCGCAATTTCTGTTTTTTTTTTTTTTTTTCTGCGCTCACATGTCAACGCGCCCAGACAACAACAAGCGCGACAAAGCATCAATACCACAATAAAAAATAGTAAACAACAAAAATAAGGAAGTGGATCGGCATCAGGATATAATAGAAGCATAACAGCAGCAGCAGCAGCACCAGCTCAGCAGCAGCAGCAGCAACGGTAGCTTTAACTTCTGTTTAGGGGACAACCAACTGTGCAAAACGACAACTGCTGAATCATTGTTCTCTCTATGCGTGCTGCTACTGCTGCTGTTGTTGCTGTTGTTGCTGTTGTTACGGTTGACCAAATCAATTCCGATTTTGGCTATACAAATATATGTACATATATATATATGTATATATGCTAATGCCAACTGACAATTCATGCACTCAGCACTTTGATATCGTTGTTTCTTTTTTCTGATATCTTTTGATTTTGTTATTCTTATTCAAATGATTTTTCTTTTTGGCCCGGATGTCCTCTGCGTGTTTGTCATTCATCTTTCTATCGCAATTCGAGCGTTTCATCGCAAACATTTATCATCGCATTATATATGCATTCAGCTATCTTAGATTATGATTACTATATGTCGTACATCAAGTATCTATATATACATTTTTATCATATATATATTATATATTCACTTGCATAAAGTTCGAACTATTCGGCTGGAACTCAGTTGACAGTTTGAATATTATGAAACTACATAGGATAAAAAAAAGTAAACTATCAAGTTGCTTGAACATTTTGGTAAAAATTTTGATACAAAATTTTAAATATTTTTAGATCAAAAAGTAAAAAGTATTTTGACAGAAGAAAAAAATTAAAAATAAAATTTAAAAATTTTTTGATACAAAATTTTAAATATTTTTAGATCAAAATAAAAAAAAGTATTTTGACAGAAGAAAAAAAATTAAAAATAAAATTAAAAAATTTTTTGATACATAATTTTAAATATTTTTAGATAAAAAATAAAAAAAGTATTTTGACAGAAGAAAAAAATTAAAAATAAAATTTAAAAATTTTTTGATACAAAATTTTAAATATTTTTATATAAAAAATAAAAAGTATTTTGACAGAGGAAAAAAAATTAAAAATAAAATTACAAAATTTTTTGATACAAAATTTTAAATATTTTTAGATAAAAAAATAAAAAGTATTTTGACAGAAGAAAAAAAATTAAAAATCAAATTAAAAAATTTTTTGATACAAAATTTTAAATATTTTTATATAAAAATAAAAAATTATTTTGACAGAAGAAAAAAATTAAAAATCAAATTAAAAATTTTTTTTGAGATAAAAATTCAAAAAAACAAGTGTTTGATATAAAAGGTCAACAAATTTTGTTAGATAAAATATTAAAAAAAATATTTCAGATAAATATTAAAAAATACTAAAAAACGTTTTTTAAAAATTGAAACTAAATTTTATTTAAAAAAAAAAGTAAAAGTGATTCACCAATCAAATTACAGAAATCTAGTTCCAATTAACAGTAATAGCTAAAAATTAAAAATTAATTTATTAAAAAAAAAAAAAAAAAAAAAAACAAAGAGAAATAATAATAATTATTAAATTATCATATCGTGCGATTCATGAATTAATAATACATATTGTATAAAAATAAAATTGCTTACATACTATATAAAATACGTCACAGTTATAATGACCTACACTCTGAACAGCAGAGATAACAATAATAAAAATCACCTGCCAGCTGCTTTATAAACACTATAAAAATACATATTGTATTTTTTTTTTCGTGAATTGCTGTTGTTGTCGTTGTTTTTTCTGCCTTTTTTTTTGAGGCACATTAATTGCGTGTTTTTTTTTGTTTTTAACGCTTATCGATAATTTGCATAAGCAATTAACATGAGAAAACACTAAAGCTTTTGTGCTGTTAAACAATATAAAACTTGAGTTTGATTGTTTAATTTATTAAATGTTTGACTGAGTTTTGAGTTTGAATTTACTTAAAACTAATGAAGGATAAATTGAAGTTTAGAGATATTCTCAAGTGGGAATACCTTGAGGTCGATAAGTATTAATAAGTATTAATAAATATTTCAGTTATAGTTTAATATTTCGCTGACTACAAATACTTTTAATGCGGGAATATTTGTATATGAATTCGTGCATGAAAATAGCTGAAGAATTACTACACTCTGTGTTTACTATATTATGTCATTGATGTCGTTTCAAACTGCTTACTGCAACATATTGTTATCTGGCATTTGCTATATTAACTTCATTTCATTGCATTGCCTTCATTCAGTCAGATTTTACTTTGAAGTCTATTGAAATGTTTGCGGTTATCTATATCTTTTTGGTATATACTTAGTTTGGCAAATAGTAAGCAAAGTTGGCAGGAAATTGGGTTAATTAAATGCATTGCAAACTACTTAACCCGAAAATTGTTAGCCAAAACTGAGGAAGTGAAGCTTCGAGTAAATAATTTATACGCAAATAACTAAATACATAATACCGAGAAATGAGAGAAGTATAGCTAAAGAGAGAGAGAGAGAGAGAGAGAGGGAGAGAGAGAGAGATAGGTAGATTGAATGAGGCTATAACATACAAAATACTTAAATACTTAAACATGTAAACAGCTCAAGCTAAGGCCGAGAGCAAAAACCAAATATTGTATACGTCAGAAATAAGTATGTACCGTTAAATATATATATATATAAACATATACATATGTATATGCTCTGTACTATATAGTATATACTTAATATAGTATATATTATATATATATATATATAATATATATATATATATTTACCTATATGTACAACGCATATTTGCAGCTACCTCTCGTTGATGTTTTGCGCGCACGAATGCTTGAATAATAAATTAGGCAAATATTTTAATATTCATCATGCAATTAAAATAAGCCGCTGCTGCTCTGACGTTGGAGGAGCAGTATCCCCTCCCTATCACCATGCTATAAGAAGAAGAATAACAACAACATCTTTTGGGTTGCCTAATATAATAAGCATATAATGTTCAGAGCTTTCGCGTTGTTGATTTTGCCAGCATTGGGTCGGAAGTAGGAAATAATTTCAGCTAAAGGTAACTCCAAAAAAAATAACAGAGCTTCCACTAGTAGTATTAACTGCTGCACAATCAGTTACCCTGCAATATTTTTATAATACATTTAGCAAACCCAATGAGTTTTTTATTATATTTACAGGGTATATACCAAAAAAAAAAGAGAAGAAACTTTTGCCAGCGCAAACAATTTGCGGAAATTGGGTTTGCCTCAGTTGCACAGAATGGCACAGAATGAAGAAGGAGCAGAGGTTGTAGAGGCTGTAGAGGCTGTAGAGGCTGTAGAGGGAGTGCCAGCTAAGCCATCGAGGTGTTGATTGCTTAAGTTTAATTTGTTAGAATTGCGTAAAGCATTAAAATGTTTGCCAGAAAAATTATGTTGAAGGCAAAAGCAACGCTTTGGCAACATGTGTAAAAATTCATTAAGCCAAGTTGAGGTGGTGCGGGGGGAAACAAAACTTTATCCTTTGCCATGACATAGCATAACTTGTTGCTAAAACTCACTGGCAATCTGTGAAAAGTGCGAAAATTTAAAGAAAACTTTTCAATGTGCTAGGTAAGAGAGCGACACATATCTAGAGGGAGAGAGCAAGAGAGAGCGAGAGAGAGTAGAAGTAGTAGAAAAATTCGTCTGACATTGACAAACGTTGCTGTAAAGAATGTAGAGACTGACGGTAAACCTCTTTCTATCTCTCTCTGCCCCACACTTCTACCCCATGCCCCTCACTCACTGCTGCTTCTTACTTTCTACATTGCTCAACGCTTCGTCATCTTATTTTTGCCCAGAGCCAAAGTTATGTACTAACTAACGAGCTCAACGACAATACTCGAGCTACTGAATGTCTTAATTAGGAGAGTGTGAGAGTAGCCTCTCTCTCTCTCTCTCTCTCTCACTAGCACTCTCACTCATAGTGTAGCTAGGCACGTTGTGTGTTGAGTGTTGCAATTAAGGCGGCGACAAGCCAAGTGGGCGGGGCTGTCAAACAGCATGGACCCGCTTGATGTGTTGCCGCCTGCCGACTGCTGCCTGGTTGCCTGCGGGCCAACATTCTGCTTTCTCAACAATTTTACCAGCATAGTCTCAGACAACATATACATATATATATATTCCGCTGCTTCCCCTCTCTGAACATCTATACCTCCTAGCAAATGTCGGGCAGCTGTTGGATGTGCACATGCAAAATTTAATTACGACCAAAGGATGAGTGCTTAATTATACGCAAACATTTAAGTTTACCTGCGTTTTTCTGTTTCTTTTTCTCTGTTTCTTTTGCAACGAGTTGGCAGCGCAACTGAGATGGCAAAATGGAACTGCCAAATAGACTTTTAGCATATATACTATGTATATATTATATGTAGTACATAGTCTAAAGTGTCTGACTCTGCCTCTGTGTCTGCTGTTTACTGTTTACTCTGACTCTTTAGCTTGGACTTTTGCTTTTTGTATGTTGCTTTGGGCCTAATTGCTGGCAAAAGTAAAACTTATTGTGGCAAAAATAAACGAAAAATTTCATATTACATAATTTTATTTCTTATTTAAAAAAACATAAAAACAGTAAAAACATTATTTATAATAAACTTTTCAGTTTTATACACATAATATTTGGCACTATAAATTTTTAAATTTTTTTTTTTTTTTTTTGCATATTCATCAAAAATTACAAAAAAAAATCCTTTGATCTTATATCTTAAAATTCGATTGTTACTTCTTAAAACTGTCGTTTAACCTTATCTCTGACCGACATAACTAATGCTCTTAAAAAAAAAAATAAAACTGCTTATAAATCTTTTTGAAAAATTCATCAACTTTTTACATAGATAGAAAACGTTGAAAACAAAACGCACAAGAAAAATTGAGGGAAAATAAAAAATGTTGAATACAAAATTCTGTTTCAAGCGTACGAAATAGTGTGTACTGGGCTGGGCCCTTGGTAGAAACGCGAAAAAGCGGTCAAACCTCAAAAAATCACAACGACGCTTAGCACAGTGCAGCAAAAGCAGTGGGGAAAACAAAAAACGCCAAAAAACGTTAAAAGTTTAGAAGCAAAAAGCAAACAGAGGAAGAGAAAAGTGAAGAAGTATGCAACAAAAAAGAAAAGAAAAAAAAAAGAAATAAAGTGAAAAGAATTAAAAGCGTCAGCCGCGACGACTGTGGCCCAATGGTTGTGGTCGCGACATTCAGTCGGCTCAGTCAGAGTCCTTGTCATCATCCTGGTCTGCTCGTTCTGGCCACAGCGCACAACTCGATTAGCATTCAGAGATTTCAGTGACTGGTGACTCTGTCTGCCTCACCTGCCGCAAAGTACTTTTGGCCTCATCGCATGTCGAGTTAGGCCGCACTAAGAATTATTAAATTTCGGACACATTTGCATTCAGCCAATGGTCTCCCTTTCCATTGATGCTGAAAGAAAAAAAAAAAAAAATACTCCCAAAGGGCCAACACAAGCAAAGCGCAATGGCCTAAACGCCTAAAAAGCTTAATTCAAAATGAAAAAAATGGAAATTGAATTTTTTATTATTTTTATTATTATTTCTAATGCATTTGGCATAAAAATCATTTTTGATTTTAAAATTTTGGGATAAGATCAGGATACTATAAATTTAAAGGCAAATAGATGATGATAATAAATTTTTCTAATATTTTTTTTTTTCTTATTTTTAGAATTGTTAAGGAAAAAAAATTTAAGAAAATTATGAAACATTTCCTAATAAAAACAAATATAAATTAAATTTGAAAAAAATTTTATATTGCAATTTCACAGAGCTAACATTTTGCAGCCTTGAAGTTGAAGTGAGAAAAAAATAATAATAAATAATAATAATAATAAACAAATATTGCCAACAATTATGACTAATAAAAAAAAATGTTAATAATTTTATTAATGGATTATGCGAGGCATATAAATTTTTTCTATACTGTATTTGTATATCAATAATATTTTTTTTTTTTATTTTTTATTTTTATTTTCACTCTTCTCTCTATTTGGCTCGCTTATCAATTAAAATTTTTAAATTGCATTAACTGTTTGCTCGAGGGGATATACAAGCGTTAAGCGAAGAGAGATGAAAGTGGTGAGGGGGGGTGGGGAGTATCGGAGTGTATGTCTATCTATGGTATGCGACCTAAGCGTTATATTTCATTCAATTAAAATGAGAACGGGCCTAGACAACAACAACAACAGCAGTAATAGCAACAACGATAACATCAACGGCAGCAACTGTCGCTACATATATGAAAAATATTTAGGTTTATTAATAATAATGCAATTACGCATAAAAATGTTTTAATTTATTTCAATTAAGCGTTAATTAAAACTTTATTTGTTGTTACTGTTTATGTTTATGTTTTGCTGCGTTTGGGTGTTTTATGATATGCTTTCTGTGGTGAAATGCATAATGAAAGGATGAAATGAAAGAAAGAAAGGGCAATGCGGTCAACACTTTCCCATATAAACAGACCAAGAGTTTTAAGACTGACAATATGAATCATCATCACGTCATCATCATCAACTGTGTGAAAGTTGAAAGAAATCTGCTTCAATCTGCTTTTCAATTAATAATTTTTAATACATTTTCTAGCTATAAATATTTCTTTGATTTTTTTTTTTTTTTTTTTGTCATGCAGAAGAAAATATAAAAATTGATTTTTATCTATATTTTTATTTATCATTGCAGCAGTTGTGGCTTTCGTCCTGTGCTCAGCGAACAGAGCGCAGTGGCAGCAGCAGCAGCCGCCGCAGCAGCACAACGTAGCGCCAATCATCCACCACTTTTTTTGCCGCCACATTTGGCAGCACAATTCTCGCATCAGCCGCTCTTTCCGGGACTTAAAGGTAAGTTCAGATGTTAGCAGATGGAGCAGTTGGGGGAATTGTTGCACTAATGGCATAATCTCTATGTTTGATGGGGCTGTCAATCAATGCTTGAAAATCAAAAGCAATTGCTAATCAAATTAGCAGCTGCTTTCGTTGTGACGCCAAAAGCTAATGCATCATCATATAAAAATCAATCAGAAAATTGATAAAATAAAATTGATAAGAAATTTTTTTTTTTGTATATATTAAAAAACAAAAAAATTATGATGCATTGTTTACAGGTGTGTCACCGTTTCAAAGTCTTTGCTCATGTTGCTCCTTAAAGCCGCCACCCATGCCGCCATCATCATCAGCATCAACTGCCACATCGGTTATGGCGCCACTTAGTGTTCCCGTTAGCAGCAGCTCAGCGGCTAGTTCACCCGAATCGCCCAAGTCAAGTGGCGGTGGCGGTGGCTGTGGTAGCAGTAGCTCACATGATCCACGCTCCAATTCGGTGGCTGAGCTGCGACGCAAGGCACAGGAACATTCGGCAGCATTGCTGCAATCCTTGCATGCAGCAGCTGCAGCTGGTTTAGCATTTCCTGGTCTACATTTGCCGCCACTTTCGTTTGCCCATCATCCGGCATTGGGACATGCTGTCAATCACAATAACAACAACAATAATAATAATAATAACAATAACAACAACAATCTGCTGCGTATGAAACATGAGGCACAGGATATGACGGCCAGCACTATGAATGGTTTGGGCGCAAGCGGCTTGCCACACACTACAAGCAGCTCAACATCGGCAGCGCTGTTAGATTTAGCTGAATCTGCAGCAGCATATCATCATCATCAGCAGCAACAGCAACAATTGCAACAGCAGCAGCAACAACATCAGCAGCAGCAGCAGCAGCAACATCATGCTACATTATCGCCACCAACCACGCCCACGCAGTTGCAACAACATCAACAGTTAGTAACTACTGGCGCAGTACGTCATGATTCGCCACCAGCAACAGCTACTCAGCTCAATGGCAACATGTTGCCAACTAAAACTGAGTGAATGCTAATGCATTTCATGCCACATGTGCAATTCGTTTATAATAATAATCATTAAAAATTTGTAACATTAGTCTAAGAATATTATAAATATATAATTACTTATGCTCTAAGGCAATTCTAGTACTATAAGTCTTAGTTTACACACAGACAGACAGACACACAGTTATACAGACAGTTGACATTTACTTATAGATTAAAGACTATTTAGCTAGACATTTACTGGACATTTACTTGTTTGGCCTCGATCAACTGCTAATCTGAAAGAGCGAGATGCAACGAGATGACAACGACAAAAAGAGATAGAAAATATTGAGCAGATGTTGTCTATCAGTGAACAATTTTAATTGCAACATAATAATAAAAGCGTCTCATATGATTAAAATTGAAAATAAAATAATGTTTATGCCATGAATATATTATCATGATAAGTAACAAACATTTTCAGTTGTTCATTTCTATATTTAACTATTAAAATAAATTAAAATAAAATAATTACTTTTGCCTTAGCTGTGTGAAGAAAAAGACAAATATATAATATTAAAAAAAAAAATATTTCATAATAATATACTTCAATCAAATTCTAGTACAATTCCCGAGCGCAAATCATCTATCAGAAGAGTATGACCTGAAACTATCTGCCAATCTTAATGGCGCTAACATTTGACTGGATTCATGTTGATTTAGCAAGAAGCTAGCTAGAAAAGCAACAAACAATATAAATATATATATATATATAATGATAATGATAATGATAATGAATATCAATCAAATGAACACATACTTATTCATAAAATAATAATAAAAAAAAATATATATATATAGCATATGTACATGTACTCGAATATGACTAGAATATTAGTATTAAAACTAAGTAGATTATCTCATAATAAATAAAAAAAAAGAAAGCATTAAAGACCAGATAACAAATAAACATTATTAAGCCCAGAAATATATAGTATATATATATATATATTGATTAAAGCCAAGTTAATTACAAGTTTAACAAGTTAATTCAAAACAATAAATGATCATAAAATTAATTCAATATTAAACAATTTCTATTTTTTTTTATTACTCATTCTTATCTTATTATTTATTCCCTTTTTTTGACACACATGTTTTCGCATTTCTCCTTGGTACAGAATATGTATCTATATTCATTACCACAACCA
>JBAMBR010007281.1:0-12613 GCA_037044475.1 Zaprionus obscuricornis
TATTCCAAATCGGAAGTGAAACAGTAAGAAACATTGTATTACTCATGTCTGGTATAAGATAAAAGATACATGCGCGAATTACTTTTTACTTCAAATTGAATTGCAGAGCTTATTGTATTGATGATTCAATAGATTTTATTTGCCATTGATATAAAGCGTTTTCACACACTTGTTATTATGCAGCAGGGTCAGATGTGCCAAAATATCAATAGGGGCAACAAACGATTTTTGTCAACGCCCGAAAAACGATAGAAAAAAAAAATATATATATATATCTCGACCTTGTATCACAATATGTAGCAGCGGCAGCATGGCCAACGCATGGATTGATTTGTTGGCCCAATATTTATCAGATGCATGACCTTAGCCAAGTGCCAACGAACTTGGCAATGAATCAAGTTGTACAATTCTGCTCAACGTTTGCACACTGCTGCGTTTTTGCTCTATTTGGACAATCCCACAGCCCCCTATATGTATATAGACGATGATATTTGTCACCTACTCAAGAGTTTTAGAGCCTATTAACGCAAATATTGACCCAGAAATAAGCGTACACACGCGACGCGTGTGGGAGACACAGCAAGACAGCAAATAGAGAAAGAGAGACACAGGGTTAAAGTGGGAGATAGAGAGAGAGAGAGAGGGAAGGTGTCATATTTTAAAGATATAAACAATTCCATTGAACTTGGATCACAGACAAAACATTAGTCAAAAAAACTGAAAATAATATTTGCAATAATATTTACCGAAAAATATAATTAAACAATTTTATTGACCATTTCATGCGAATTTTGATGCCTTACGCTTTGGGTTTTTAGCCAGCGAATAAAATTATCAAATTACTCACTTACTATTTACCTAAGTACAACAACAACTACAGCAACAACAAGTGCAACTACAGTGTCTAGCTCATTCATAAAGTGTAGGCATTAGTATGATCATAAATGGAAAATCAAATAATAAAAAAAAAATAAATATCTAAAAATTCAAATTAAAATTCGCATTCACATTCACATTCACAGTCATAGTCACAGTCATAGTCACATTCACATGCGCGTATAAATTCACCGTCATATTCGCATTTATTGTTCTCAGAGATTTGCCTGCTAATTGGTAAGAGCGTAACGCTGTTTCTTTGTAGCGTGGCACATTTGACACCTGAACGTTGTGACACTGGTTTGGTCAGCTTGGTACCACTGTGCGGCTGATATAGCTGATGTGGCTGCTGTTAGGGGGCTGCCATAAAACATCACCTGGTCATATTCAATATGTTAATTGATACTAAAAACTTCAAAAGAAATAAAAACACAGCAACAACAACAACAACAACAAAAGCAACAAAAAGCAAGGAGAACGTACAAAAGTTTGGCATTTAAAAATTGACCAGTCGCCAGATTTAGTGCCAGACTCTTAGTCAAAAAATCGAAAAATGTTAGATCCCAAAAAGCCAGATTCCCAACCTAGTTGCAACCCACAACAGACAATATGGATACATATACATATATGTGACTGTGCGACAAGCGAAAGCCCATGTCTAAAATGCAAAAACAACAAGAACAAACAATAATTGGAAACAGGTTCTATTGTAGATATATAGAAGAAGCTGCTTTTTCTTCTTCTTCTTCTCTTTCATTTTTATTTTATTTTTATTTATATTTTTTTTGACTAATTCAAAGCTGATCCGAAGATATACGACAAACTGGTGACTGGTTGTCTCCGACGAATGCTGGCTCATTTATCTAAGTGAATAAAAATAAATTTTTTGCATGGATTACCAATACGTATACCCTATCAATTTCTAAAATATAGGGTATATTAGCTGATATATAGAAAAAGCGAAAGCAGGCGTTAAAAGTTGCCTGTTCATAATTTTCCAAAATTCAAAAATTTCTTGTTGCAAAATTGCAATTAGAATTTTGCAAAGAAAATATAAAAAAATATCAAAAATAAATAAATAAAATTAAAAATAAATAAAAAATAAAATAATAAATATAGATTATAAATAAAATAAAATTATAAATAAAAAAAAATATAAAATAAAAATTACTAAAAATATTTTGAATATGTTTGACAGAACACTGAAATATATATACGTCACTTTTTGCAGGGTATTAATTTGCCTGAAAAAAAAAAATGCTCAAATTAAACGTTCTCATTTATTTTATCTTTATATTTTTATTATTTTTATTTCTTATTTGATTTGAATTTCGTTTTTGTTTTTGTTTTTTGTTTTTTTCTTAGTATTTGATTTGCCTGAAAGTATTCTGCATTGCGATATTAAGACGCGACGCAAGGCGAGGCGACGCCGCAAGATGCTTATGCTGACGATCTGTCTAGCTGTCATTATTTTAATGTTAGGTCAATGGACAATGGCGCAGCAGAACGATGCTTAGGCAATGAGTATGTTTTTATCTATTAGCTCAACTCTTCGTTTCGATTCGATTCGATTGAATTCAATTCGATTTGCTTAAGTCTTTAAAATGCTGAAATTATTCATATGTCAAGTTGAAGGCTGATTTTGTGCAGCCTTTCACGTGTAAATACAAATACAAATACAAATAGAAATAGAAATAGAAATAGAAACATATAGACATAGGTACGAGTATAAGCAACTTATTTTGATGGCAAGATAATCTTTTAGATTGTCTGCGCTTCAATTAAAAACCGTCGAGTGGTTAGTGGAACCGGCTAGAAACGGAAATATTATAGTACAACTAAATATTCTTCTTATACTTTAGAGACTTTTTTTTATTTTTAGTCTATTAAAAACACAAATCATTCGTTTGATCTTGTTAAGAGTTTTTAATGAATAATATATATCATTTTATTTTATTTATATTTTTTTCTTTCTTTCTTTTATATATTTAAAGCCAGCGATACTACGAGAGCTTAAAATTTAAGTTAATGTTCTTATTGCCTATTGACATTACAAATTACAAATTAAGACCTGCTTCTTTATTGTCGATTATCTTAACTTTTGTTTTGTTTTTTTTTTATTTTATCTCAGGATTCAACTGCTGCTGCTGCATATTACATTTATTCTCAATATCTCAGACTTTTTGTGTTGCGTTTAATTTATTGGAAGTGTTCATTGGAAGTGTTTAAGTTGAAAATGAATTTCTCATATATGTATATATGTATGTAGTTGTCATTAAAGCATTATATAATATAATAGTGTTATACATTATTATAATAATATACAATATTAATTAGTGCCATATATTGTGTCATATTAAATTAATAAGTGTCATATTATATCATAATAATCTATATAATAATATCTTATATATGCTTTAATGACAACTACATACATATATACATATATGAGAAATTCATTTTCAACTTAAACACTTCCAATGAACACTTCCAATAAATTAAACGCAACACAAAAAGTCTGAGATATTGAGAATAAATGTAATATGCAGCAGCAGCAGTTGAATCCTGAGATAAAATAAAAAAAAAACAAAACAAAAGTTAAGATAATCGACAATAAAGAAGCAGGTCTTAATTTGTAATTTGTAATGTCAATAGGCAATAAGAGATGACATTTAATGTGACATTCAATGTGTAAAGTATGTTAAGTTTATAACGAATTTAAGAATGTTTAACTACCTGGGTAACTATGCCTGGTCATATCCTTGGTTCAACTGAAGGCTAAATGAGTTGAGAGATGAGTGCAGGACACCCTCACAACAATAAAACGAATCATGCTAGTACCAACAACAAGCAACAACAACAACATATACTTATATACTATATGCTATACTATAATATAAAATATAAACATAAACATTAACATTAACTTAAATTTTAACTACTCGTAGTATCGCTCACTTTAAATATATAAAAGAAAGAAAGAAAAAAATTAAATATAAATAAAATGATATATATTATTCATTAAAAACTCTTAACAAGATTAAACGAATGATTTGTGTTTTTAATAGACTAAAAATAAAAAAAAGTCTCTAAAGAATAAGAATAAGAAGAATATTTAGTTGTACTATAATATTTCCGTTTCTAGCCGGTTCCACTAACCACTCGACGGTTTTTAATTGAAGCGCAGACAATCTAAAAGATTATCTTGCCATCAAAATAAGTTGCTTATACTCGTACCTATGTCTATATATTTCTATTTCTATTTCTATTTCTATTTGTATTTGTATTTGTATTTACACGTGAAAGGCTGCACAAAATCAGCCTTCAACTTGACATATGAATAATTTCAGCATTTTAAAGACTTAAGCAAATCGAATTGAATTCAATCGAATCGAATCGAAACGAAGAGTTGAGCTAATAGATAAAAACATACTCATTGCCTAAGCATCGTTCTGCTGCGCCATTGTCCATTGACCTAACATTAAAATAATGACAGCTAGACAGATCGTCAGCATAAGCATCTTGCGGCGTCGCCTCGCCTTGCGTCGCGTCTTAATATCGCAATGCAGAATACTTTCAGGCAAATCAAATACTAAGAAAAAAACAAAAAACAAAAACAAAAACGAAATTCAAATCAAATAAGAAATAAAAATAATAAAAATATAAAGATAAAATAAATGAGAACGTTTAATTTGAGCATTTTTTTTTTTCAGGCAAATTAATACCCTGCAAAAAGTGACGTATATATATTTCAGTGTGTCTGTCAAACATATTCAAAATATTTTTAGTAATTTTTATTTTATTTTATTATTTAATTTATATTTATTATTTAATTTTTATTTATTTTTAATTTTATTTATTTATTTTCTATATTTTAATAGATATTTATTATTTAATTTTTATTTATTTTTAATTTTATTTATTTATTTTTGATATTTTTTTTCATATGTTCTTTGCAAAATTCTAATTGCAATTTTGCTACAAGAAATTTTTGAATATTGGAAAATTATGAACAGGCAACTTTTAACGCCTGCTTTCGCTTTTTCTATATATTAGCTAATATACCCTATATTTTAGAAATTGATAGGGTATACGTATTGGTAATCCATGCAAAAAATTTATTTTTATTCACTTAGATAAATGAGCCAGCATTCGTCGGAGACAACCAGTCACCAGTTTGTCGTATATCTTCGGATCAGCTTTGAATTAGTCAAAAAAAATATAAATAAAAATAAAATAAAAATGAAAGAGAAGAAGAAGAAGAAAAAGCAGCTTCTTCTATATATCTACAATAGAACCTGTTTCCAATTATTGTTTGTTCTTGTTGTTTTTGCATTTTAGACATGGGCTTTCGCTTGTCGCACAGTCACATATATGTATATGTATCCATATTGTCTGTTGTGGGTTGCAACTAGGTTGGGAATCTGGCTTTTTGGGATCTAACATTTTTCGATTTTTTGACTAAGAGTCTGGCACTAAATCTGGCGACTGGTCAATTTTTAAATGCCAAACTTTTGTACGTTCTCCTTGCTTTTTGTTGCTTTTGTTGTTGTTGTTGTTGTTGCTGTGTTTTTATTTCTTTTGAAGTTTTTAGTATCAATTAACATATTGAATATGACCAGGTGATGTTTTATGGCAGCCCCCTAACAGCAGCCACATCAGCTATATCAGCCGCACAGTGGTACCAAGCTGACCAAACCAGTGTCACAACGTTCAGGTGTCAAATGTGCCACGCTACAAAGAAACAGCGTTACGCTCTTACCAATTAGCAGGCAAATCTCTGAGAACAATAAATGCGAATATGACGGTGAATTTATACGCGCATGTGAATGTGACTATGACTGTGACTATGACTGTGAATGTGAATGTGAATGCGAATTTTAATTTGAATTTTTAGATATTTATTTTTTTTTTATTATTTGATTTTCCATTTATGATCATACTAATGCCTACACTTTATGAATGAGCTAGACACTGTAGTTGCACTTGTTGTTGCTGTAGTTGTTGTTGTACTTAGGTAAATAGTAAGTGAGTAATTTGATAATTTTATTCGCTGGCTAAAAACCCAAAGCGTAAGGCATCAAAATTCGCATGAAATGGTCAATAAAATTGTTTAATTATATTTTTCGGTAAATATTATTGCAAATATTATTTTCAGTTTTTTTGACTAATGTTTTGTCTGTGATCCAAGTTCAATGGAATTGTTTATATCTTTAAAATATGACACCTTCCCTCTCTCTCTCTCTCTATCTCCCACTTTAACCCTGTGTCTCTCTTTCTCTATTTGCTGTCTTGCTGTGTCTCCCACACGCGTCGCGTGTGTACGCTTATTTCTGGGTCAATATTTGCGTTAATAGGCTCTAAAACTCTTGAGTAGGTGACAAATATCATCGTCTATATACATATAGGGGGCTGTGGGATTGTCCAAATAGAGCAAAAACGCAGCAGTGTGCAAACGTTGAGCAGAATTGTACAACTTGATTCATTGCCAAGTTCGTTGGCACTTGGCTAAGGTCATGCATCTGATAAATATTGGGCCAACAAATCAATCCATGCGTTGGCCATGCTGCCGCTGCTACATATTGTGATACAAGGTCGAGATATATATATATATTTTTTTTTTCTATCGTTTTTCGGGCGTTGACAAAAATCGTTTGTTGCCCCTATTGATATTTTGGCACATCTGACCCTGCTGCATAATAACAAGTGTGTGAAAACGCTTTATATCAATGGCAAATAAAATCTATTGAATCATCAATACAATAAGCTCTGCAATTCAATTTGAAGTAAAAAGTAATTCGCGCATGTATCTTTTATCTTATACCAGACATGAGTAATACAATGTTTCTTACTGTTTCACTTCCGATTTGGAATATTGTTTATTCTGCAACTTTTGCCAATGAAATTTAAAATATAAATTAATTAAAGCAAATGATCTATAGATCGATCAGAGCTGCCATAACAAATTTATCTTTATAGTTTTTATTTTAGATCTTGATGTTAATATAGCGATATATGTCGAGATGCTTGTTTTATTTTTTATTTTTATTTTTTATTTTTTGCTCATCACATAATAAAAACCAATTCTAATGATTGTTGCAGAAAATTGAACAACAAGTTTTCTTATCTCTATCTGTATCTGTATCTGTATCTGAAAATGTTTTCATAAAATAAAATATCGTGACAAACTTATTATCATAACATTATTGTTGATAAGAGTAGCACAACGATAAATTGTGCTAATAAATTTCGATAGTTATTTCATTTGTTCGCTGTGATTTTTTTTTTGTATTATTAATAGCGATGTTTCTCTGAACTGAAATGAACCAAACTTCAAAGTTAATTATACAAAATGTTGTAGAAAAAATGAAAAACCAGTTAATGTTTTTTTTTTTAGTAGAAAAATAGAAAAGAATAGAATAGAATAGATTATTATCTATTTTTTTTTGAATGGCAAATAAAGGACATTGCAAAATTATCTAGTAAAAAACATTGATAATACTTAGATTTTTATTTTGACATACAAATATTCATTCGAATTAAAAATTTTGCAAAGAGATTTCACTTAGATTTTAAGGTGACATCATTATTTGTGGATGACGATACTATTACTCAATCAGTCAATCATTCAATCAGTCAATCAGTCAATTAGTAAATTAATCAAAAAAAGTTTCTTAAATACACTACAATGCTCGAGAAGTGCCAGAATTTTTTGTTTTCTTACAATTATCCATTAGAAGGAGCAACAGAATTAGAGCAAAACCTGTAAAATAAAACGTTATTCTTCCAGTTTGACTCCATGGATCAATGAAATCATTGCTATCATCATCATCATCATTCGATGCTCGACTATTATTCAGATTTAATATTGAATTTGGATCATTACGGACGCATACAAGTGAAGATGCAGTTAATTGCGGCTTATTGAATATAACACGGGACTCAGTAGTATTATTAATAGTACATCCAAATTGTTTACAGCGCATTTCTGATTGATATTGTTTCCATGAATTATTAATATTTGTACCCGTATAGGTCATATCAATGGGGGGTACCATATAGTATCTTGTTCTCATGCGATTATCGTAATTGCTTCGCGTAACACGTTTATATAAAACTTTATATGCTTCACATATTTTCACAAATTCTTCGGAATCTCTGGTATTACAATTGCAATCGGGATGATATTTTTTTGATAATTCAATATAAGCACGTTTTATTTCAGCTCCACTGCAATTTGTTGGCACCTTTAATACATCATAGTAGCTCTTGATGGTCCCTAATAGAGGATAACCATATTTTGATTGATATGTAGCCAAATAACGTAGATGTCCAAATGGTTCTTTATGCACTTTCTTTAACATTTTATTGATTTTTACAGCGGAAACGAGAGGGGAACGAACAATTTATGATGTTCGCAGAAAGTTGCGAATATTGGAAGTACTTTTTTTTTTTACTTATTTATTTCTATTTCTTTTTTTTTTTTGGATGAAAAGTTGTCTATTTAAATTTGCTCGAAATAAAAAAAATAGGACAAGACAAGCTTTAAAAAAAAAAAAAAAAAAATACTATTCACATTTCACAACCTAATTTTTATATTATTTTCTAATGTCAAAAGACCTAAAGACTACAAAACAAAAGAAAAATTGAAAAAATATTACTTGCTTGATATGTTGAGACTTTAACTGAAATTGGCCTACTATAATTTAGAAACTGGCAAACTGAGATTCTAGAATTTAGACAAATGATGTGTTAAAAAAATAAAGTTATTGTATTTTAAAAACTTGTTTATTTTTTTTTTTTTTTGCAGATATATTGTATTAATTTAACTAATTTGTTATAGAAACTATTTCTTTTTTTTTTTTTTGAAGATCTTACTTAAATTTGTATATAAAAAATAGACAAACAAAAAATTCAAAAACTTTAAAAATTTGCATAAATTTTGTTTGTAGAAGTCTTCACTGAATCTACAGCATGAGCTATATTATTCGTAAATAAACATTTTATATACACTGTAGAACAATTAATCAAAAATTTAATAGAGAATTTTATATGCATTTGCAAACTGTTTTATAGTGTATATGAAATTCGTACAATTGTATAAATTTTGAACTTTATTTTCTACACTATGATTTCATATCTATTAAATGCGATCGGATTTTTTTTTTTTTTGGAACTTCCGCAGAGCTTAGGCCAAGCGTGACCTTTCCCATAGCTAAGACCTAAAAGTTATGTATGTGTTTATCTGTACAATCAGCAAGATGAACACCTAGATAATAAATACTCCTCTCTCTCTATATATATATATTATTTTTAAGCTTAAATTCAAGTATGATTATTATTGTTATTAAATAGAACGCACAGTGGCAGCTGGATTCAAGTTCCAAGTTTCAAGCGCCAATTCAAGGCGAGCGACTCCCAAGCGTGTCGACTATCAATAGAAGCAAAAGGAAGACGTAGACATAGACATAGACGTAGAATGAAGACCACCAACGGACTGTTGAAACCGTTAGTCAGGCCGTAATAATAGTTTGTTAATTTGTGTATTATTTATTATTATTTTGTTAATGTTGATGTTTGTTTATCTTTTCCGGCTGACAGCATTTGATAAATTATGCATAGCATTTTAGCGTTTTGATTAAGTTGTTCAGCCTGTTGCAAGAATACCAGTTCGAGATCATCGGGAATCATCTTTATACTACAAACTCAAAATTGATACAGATATATGAATATATATACATATATCTATATATACATATATCTATATCTAGATATATATCTGTATATATATATTGGCAATAGCCAATCCCAAATGTCACATAAATCAATATCGTGATCGAAGATCGTAATCCCATGGCGCATGCGCGCAGCCGTTGCGGCCAGTGCGGCGAGTGCGGCTGGTGCGGCACGGCGTTGATAAAGAGCGTTGAAATTATGTTCTGTCGCTAAATAAATACATACAGTGAACTCGGCTATAATGAAGCCCTACTACTACTACTATCACTACATGCATAACAACAACCAAGCAAAATTTCAGCACAGCAAGGCGCAAAAAAAAACCTGAGAAAAAAAAAAATCAGACAACATCTCAAAATTTATTGAACGCTGACGGCTTTTTAATGAAAATCACTGGCTACCAAAAACCGAATTAATGAAGGTGTGTATATGTCAATGTATACCTGTGAGTGTGACTGTAAGTGTGTGCACATGTGTCGCCTGTACAAGTTGTCTGGCAAAAAAAAAAAAAAAAAAAAACATTCAGTTTCTGTGCCGGCATAAGTTCAAAAAAGCAACAAATCGAACACATTTCATATCAGCTAAAATCAATATGCTAACTATATATCTGTCTAATTATTGTATGCATGTATGCGTGTGTCTGTGTGTCTGTGTGTGTGTGAGTCTGTGTGTCAGTGCGTGTGTATACATGTGTCATTCGCAGATTGATCAGCATATGAATTAATTTAGCATAAGAATCAAAACGTTTCTCTAATGAAAATTGTTTGTTTTATGGTCATTTCATTCATTCATTCATTCATTCATTCAAACATGTTCGAACATGCTTTATTTGTCTATGATGATTTTTTTTTTTCTTTTTCTTTTGGCTATGTATTGTTTTTTAATCATATTTTTCTGTTTATTTATTTATTATTTATTTTTTGTTTTTTTTTTTTTTTTGTTAATCTTTTTAAACACTTGGCAAGTGTGAGGCAGTCCAGTTAAATTCAATTTTTATTGCACAGGCTTGGCTATTTATAACAATAACGAATTCATTTCGTTTCATTTCGTTTCGATTCGATTTGACATCGACATTTATATTCAATATATGTTCTCCTACCCTACATGCAGCCCAAGTCTCAGCTCTGTTCTGTTTTTTTTTTCTGTTTTTTTGTTTCGATTTCGATTGCGAATCTGATTCAGATTCGAATTGGGTTTCGGCTTTACCTTTTGCCGTAATTTGTTAATGGCTAGCTCTCACGCGTAACAACAACAAAAACAATAACAGCAAGTAGAACAACAGCAGCAGCAGCAATAACAACAACTCGATTTTCAAACTGTATGACATTTTAATTATGTTGCTGTCAAATCGTTATTGTTGTCATCTCGCTAGCAGCAGACAGAGCGACGTCGACTGCGACGCAAACATTGACTGCGAGATGAGTCTCAGTCACAATTGTAATTAATAATATTTAATAACAGTCGTTGGCATCGTCGTTGGCCGCCGTCAAGTGCAAAGATTGAAATGTTATAGAAATGTTTTGTCATCGCATTAATTGGAGATGCTCAGCAGCGTTCTCACAATCGCAGTCACATTCGATTCTAATTGTCGCAATCGAAGATAACTGTGATTGCCAATTACTAATGCATAGATATACTGATATACTATTAATTATTGGACTAGATTTGAGATACACTTTAATTGTATTTACTTACTGCTACTCATGTTTCTTCAGCATAATTTTCATTTTAATGACAAATTTCTTAATATCACAATAAATTCAATTCAAATAATTGTTAATAAATTTTTTACATAATTGTTTTTATCTGTAAATTTTTTATCTGTTTTTTTTATTTTTTATATTTTAATTGTTAATATATAATATATTTTTTTGTTTTAAATATAAATTTAAAATTTTTTTTATATTCATATTTATTTATACTTATTCTTTATTCTTATACTTTCTGTTTATATAATATATTTTACTTTTATTTTTCATATTCATTTATTATTTTATTTTTATTTAATTTTATTAATTTATTATATTTTTTTTTATTTATTTTTAATTTAATTTATTATTTTTTTTATATTTTATTTTTATTTATTTTTAATTTTATTTTTTTTTTATTTTTATTTATTTTTAATATTATTTATTTTTTATATTAATTTATTTTTAATTTTATTAGTTTTTTTATATTTTATTTTTATTTATTTTTAATATTATTAATTTTTTATATTAATTTATTTTTAATTTTATTAATTTTTTGTATTTTATATTTTATTTTTAATTTTATTAATTTCTTCTTTTTATTTATTTTTAATATTATTAATTTTTTATATTAATTTATTTTTTATTTTATTAATTTTTAATATTTTATATTTTATTTTGATTTATTTTTAATTTTATTCATTTTTTATATTAATTTATTTTTAATTTTATTAATTTTGTATTTTTTATATTTTATTCTTATTTATTTTTAATATTATTAATTTCTTATTTTTATTTACTGTTAATTTGATTAATTTTTTATATTTTATTTTTATATATTTTCCATTTTATTAATTTTCTTATATTTTCCTTTATTTACTTTTAATTTTATTATTAATTTTTTATTGTTATTTATTTATAATAATATTTTTTTTCTAGTAGCTGAAATATGTGAATCGCATTAGTCAGCATTGCAAGGCCTTCTAGTTCATTTGCTATTAACATTTGTTGTTGTTATTTTTGTTTTTTTTATTATTATTATTATTGCAATTGCAAGTAGCAAAAATAAAACAAATATTAATGTAAATATGTTAATTGTCATGCTGCGCTTGTTGTTGCGCATCTCTGAAATGAAAACAAACTGTTTTAGTGGGTGGGTCAGTTATGCATTTGCTGGAAGATTGATGGCGCCGGAAGTGCAACAAGGCAACAACGTACAAAAGGGTAAGAAAAGGGGAAACAGACGAAGCAATGAGGCAACAAGGCAACGAGGCAACAAGGATGCGCTATCGTTCTGACTGACTGACACTGAT